>JAHWFO010015197.1:0-15053 GCA_023313115.1 Rhysida immarginata
ACTTTCTATTCTAAGTACTTGTCTTATATCTAACACCAGTGCTCTGACTACGTATACTGCTGTTCCCTATGGCTATTAGCCTATTTATCTTTATTTTACTCGTATGGGTAATTGTTTCGTCCTCATCAGCCATATATTGTAAATATCGACTAGTCATTTGAAAACCTCTTCAATTGGGGCATTATCATAGTCAGTTATGTGTAGGATTGCGTTGCAAGGTAATGTTGACATTAAAGAGCTAAAAATTTATTCTGGGCGACAGATCCCATGTCTCCATTATCCCTTTAAATTTACAAATATGTTCGTCAATTGACCCCAACGCAAATTGCAAACCAAGCAGTGCTGCATTGACTCTTCCGATGAGCTTTTTCTTACTTTACTATTATTCATTTTCTTTAACTAATTATCCTACCAATACCGACCAGCAAAAGTATCTATGTCTAAACTGATTACGGCTTTACTGCGAAGTAACGCCAATAAACTAAATTCCAAGGCACTCAGTAATGTATATAAACAGCCTCTAATTACCTCACACAGCCTGGACGTAAGGGAAGTTAAATTTATCTCCTTGTCTAACTTGCTCAGGCATACGCTTGATCCCAGCGAGCTCAATGATCTACTAAATGGGCCCATTCCAGTTATTATAGCGGGTGACTTGAATGTCAAACACCCACACTGGAATTCCAAACGTATGAACCATAATGGCTACTTGATGAACCAAATTGATACCTTAGTCATCGGTGCTCTTGACGACACCTACTATTGCGACCACTTGCCCGTTAGTGATGTAATTGACATTGCCGACCTTAAAGGGTTTTTCAAACCGTATAACATCTGTACGGTAAATGACTTATCGCTCTCAACTTCGAGGGCTTAAACCTTGACCTGAGGGTCAGTCTCCGCCGGAAGCAGGATTGGAAGCTATTTAGAGATTTGCTCAAGGAGTGTAACATTACATCTACGGATCCTGCCAACAATGTTGACATTGATGGTAATGTTAGTGTGATATCATCCAATCGATTAAATTAGGCAGTGATTCTTGCACCACTGCCGTTGACCGATAGAGACCTGATCATCTTGATCTTCTCCCGTCCATCAGGCAACTCATACGTGTAAGGAACTCCTTCAGAAGATTGTGGCAACGTACTAGGTACTTGCAGTTCAAGACTAACTACAAGAGGCTAGTACGAAGGGTCAGCGAACAGGTGAAGAAGCTACCAATCCAAAGGTGGTGCAGCAAAATCAAGTCTGTCAGTCCATGACAATTCGCTCTGGTGTACAGTCAGGGCTCTCAAGAACAAGAAGGCCACCGATCTACATCATCTGCTTACGGAAGATAGGAATTTTGTTAGCAGTCCCCAGGAAAAGGCCCAACTAATTGCATACTCACTGAAGAGTCAATTCACCACCAGCTTTGAAGATAAACTGGCTGGTATCGAGAACACATATCTAGTTAAAGATGGCTGCATAAAGTATAATCTCATCCATCGTGTACATAGCCCTCTCTATGTCATTGAAAATGCCGAATTACCGAACATCATTAAGCGAGTAAAGAGTAAAAAGGCTCCTGGTCTAGACTCCATCACTAATGGTGCTCTCAAGAATTTGCCTCCGAAGGTAATCTGCACTATTACTAAGATTTTAAACGACTGCTGGAACCACGGCTACTTCCCCGATGCCTGGAAAAACTCAGTCATCCTCTCTATACCTAAGCCTGGCCTTAATCCCGCACTTCCTGTCAGCTACTGGCCCATCAGCTTATTGCCTACTCTTTCTAAAGTCTTTGAACGCACAATCCTGAAGAGATTCAATGACTTTTGCGAGTCAAATAATCTAATTCGCAAGGAGCAATTTGGCTTTCGTTCGAATCACCCCTGCCCATTCCAGATTTGGAGGCTGGTTGAAGACTTGAGCAGTCCTCTCATTTATTAGATGTACGGCGGAATTGTTTTTCTCGATGTCCATAAAGCCTTCGACCACGTATGTCACGACGGTCTCATCTTTAAAATGATAAATTGTGGTTTCCCTGTCGAGCTGAATGCCTTAACTCCTTGGTTCTCTCCTTCCTGTCGCATAGATCCTATCGTGTCAGGGTTGGTAACTCCTTGTCTGACCCCTCTGACGTCAACGCGGGTGTTCCTCAGGGTTCAGTCCTGAGCCCGGCGTTGTTCAATTTTTTTATTCACGACCTATTGGAATTCGCAAAGTGTAATCTGTACTTGTTCACTGATGATGTAGGCCATCATGACTTGCGCGAGGAATCCCGCACACGTCATCAGTCGCTTGCAAAAGGCTTTGCAGCAGTGCGAAAAATAATTCGACAAATGGAGGTTGAAGCTCAACGTTGACAAATGTAAAGCTATGTTCATTACAAGTAAACGCAAGAATCTTTCGACAATCGACAATCGAACAGCGCAGTGAAAAAATAAAACGAGTGGTCCGGAAGCAATGCTTTCACTACCATACTCGTCCAAGTAGTATCCAAGGGAAGTACGCTGAATTAGGAAAGAAGCCAGATGAACCTTGTTAAGTCATCCAGAGGATAAAGAGGAGTCCTTTCCTATTAGGACAGTGAAGCAGATTGTTGATTGACGAGGGACACGAAGGAGCTAGGAGATCCAGTAGTCTGGAAAAATAGACTTTTGGATGTCTTCGAAGTTGACGTCCAGGAGATGACGAGGCCTGCGATGCCTGAGTAAACTTCGAGTGAGCGGGTGATCCAGAATACCTGCAACCAGAGGGTTGGGGTGGTCCTTGATCTTCGGAAGAAGCTTCTTTAACGACTCCTGTACGTAGTTTCCAATAGGAGGTATATCAAAATCTTCAGCAATAGAAGTATTTGTTGCAACTTTCCTGTCCAGTTGGGCGATGGTCCTCAGGGTAATGTTTTGGAAAGTTTGCAGGTTCTTCCATCTGGACTTGCATATTGTGGCCCAGGCATAGCATATAACAGAATGTTTCGGATTACCATTTTATATAGCAAAAGTTTGTCATCTATTCCAAGAGCGCTGTTTCGCCCCAGGAGGGCGACCAGGCTGAACTTTGCGTTCTTAGCCTTATTGATAGCATAGGAGACGTGATCCCCCCAATTTAGCTCGGCATCTATCACCACTCCGAGGTATTTGTAATTCTTCACCCATTCGAGCTCTCTACCCGAAAGAAGGAGAGGCTTCGGGGGTTTCCGAAGATTCTTGGTAATAAACATAGCTTTGCACTTGTCGACGTTTAGTTTGAGTCTCCACTTAGCAAACCATTTTTCGCACTGATGTAAGGCATTTTGTAACCCAGATGTGACGTGAGCGGGATTGTGGTCGGCAGTCATGATGGCCGCGTCGTCAGCAAACAGATATAGCTCACACTTAGTAAAGATTGGGAAGTCGTGGAGGAAGAAATTGAACAATGCAGGGCCCAGGACAGAGCCTTGGGGAACACCAGCATCGACATCACAAGGGTTTGACATTGAGTAGCCAACCTTAACACGAAATTTCCTGTTCATCAGAAAGGAACTAATCAAAGCAATCAGATCGTCAGGGAAACCACAAGTAATCATCTTGAATATGAGTCCGTTATGCCAAACTTGATCAAAAGCTTTCCGGACATCCAAGAAGACAAGACACTGTACTTTGCACAATTTAGAGGAGTGTTTAGATCTGCAACAAGCTTCTAGATCTGAAGTTGGCAGGAGTGTCCAGGTCGGAAACCAAATTGCTCCTCACGAACAAGATTGTTAACCACACAGAAAGCATTAAATCTCCTTAGGATGACGCGTTCGAAGACTTTGAACAACACAGATAGTTAACTTAAGGGTCTGTAACTGACAGCAAGAGCAGGGTTAAGACCTGGCTTTTGTATGGTAACAATGACGGATTCTTTCCAGTGGTCGGGGAAGTAACCAAGTTTCCAGCAGTCATTTATGGCTTTGGTAATAGTTGAGACAATATTAGGAGGCAAGTTCTTCAAAGCACTATTGGTGATGGAATCAATACCTGCTGCTTTTTTGATTTTAAGTCGCTTTATGATATCGAAGATTTCATGAATACTAATGACATCCTCAAAGGTAGGAACACGATGGATGCACTGGTAAGCGATACAGCCATTGTTCACAAGCTGAGTGTTTGAGAGACTGTCCAGGTTGGTCCCAGTAGGCGTGGTAAATTGGATATTCAGGGAATCCGCAATCAGTTGAGCCTTTTCCCCGTCACTGGTGACGAAGTTGCCATTGTCAGCAAACAGCGGCGACAATTGGATGGGCCTGTTACCCTTCAAGGCCCTTACAGTACCCCAGAGTGAGTTGTCCTGGACAGACAAAGATTTCAGTTTTTCACTCCACCTTTGTGCTCGCAGAAGTTTAACCTCTTCCTGGACCTTGCGAGAAAGCCTGTTGTACTTTTTCTTGAAAAAGAGTAGTCGCTTGTGCTGCCTTAGTCTTCTATAGGAATTCCTTTCAAGAATGAGTCGTCTGATGTAAGGAGGGAGGTCGAGGTGCTCGGGGCGCTTCCTATCAGTAGTTGAGGTACTTGAAGTAGTAGCATCATTTCTAGCACGAGTGTTTGCACTGATATTTTCGTTGATGTCCCCGTTATCAATAACTTCCCTGTATGGGATGCTATTTTCACGAAGAATATCCTTAAAGAGCTTCCAGTCTTGCTTGGAGCGCAGCTCTAGCTTCACATCGATGTTTAGGCCCTCGAAGATAAGCATGACCGGTCGGTGGTCAGAGGTTAAGTCGTCTACTGTAAAAATATTATACGGCTTAAGGAAGCCCTTAAGAACAGCAATGTCCAGCATGTCACTAACCAGCGAGTGGTCACAATAATATGTGTTATCAAGAGGACCAGCAACGAAGGTATCACTCTCGTTCACAGTGTATCCATGTAAGATATTGCCGTTTTGATTAGAGCATTTAGAATTCCATGCAGGGTGCTTGGCATTTAAGTCCCGCCATAATAACTGGAATGGGCCCAGACAGCAGCTCATCAAGCTCGCACAAACAAAGCTTGTGCTTAGGTGAATTATATAAGGAGGGTAACTTAATTTCGCCTGCGTCAGCATCGTTTATGATTAGGGAAATTGCTTCCATCCCTGCGTAATTTGGGGTGGCTATCTCGCGATGGTCAATGCCGTCCTTGACAATGATCGCTGCTCCACCAAATGCTTTACTAGCATTATTACCCAGAGGCCGATCCTTGCGATAGATATGAAAACCAGGCAAACAGAAAATTTGAGATGACTTCAAGTGTGTCTCACACACGAAGGCGATGTCGACATTCCAATTTATAAGGAAGTTGTAAAATTAGATGCGCTTTCGATTGATTCCTTTTGCATTCCATATGTTGCAACGAAGTTTCCCGTGAGTGATCTTTCTGTAAGGGCGTCTGTCCATAGTCCAGTTTTGTTTTCGTGGGATACAACCTGTGGCACTACCTTGCCACTGTCTTTGTAGATATTTAGCAAGTTCCCTAGACACCTATATATACTGCGCAACTGGTTATTATCAATGACACTTGTATCACCAGAGTTGGATGCGACCGAAGCATAGGTTTTGCCCTCTACCACTTTTGTGCTTTTGAGCCTTCTTACTTGGGGATATTTAGGGCACTTGGTATAACTTGATATGTGCTGACCATCACATAGGACACATTTAGGGGGGTCTTTACCCTTAACATTGGTACAGTCCCTCGACTGGTGGTTGCCAGCGCACTTATTGCATCGAGGTGTTTCAGTACAACCTTGAGAGACGTGACCAAAACGCAAACAGTTGTAACAAGGCGAGGGCCTTCTGTTAACTTTAAATAGTTCCACAATAATTGCTAGAGGACCGATACGTATTAATCCTAAGAAGGACTTGTTATGTTCATTATTCTGTAAGATAATCAAAACCATTGGCATTTCGACTGCACCATTAGCTTTTTTAAGTCTGATTGTTTTTTCCGGAAAATAGTTAGCCTTCCTGAGGTCGTCGCCAAAGTCTTCCAGATCATACGTTATATCGACATTTCGGACAACGTACTTCAGCATTTTTTCAGACTTTAATTGGTGATGCTGGATTTTCAGAACATCGTTGCTTTTGACTCCAGACACCAGAATCTTATGAGTCTCTTCGTCGTGGCACTTAATTTTACTTGTCCTTTCTACCAGTGTGCGCGGTGATTTTGTCTAAAGACAAATGCTTTTTGTCCTCTTCCAGAATCTCCTTGATTGGCTTTCCATGGTGACGAATTATGATCAGAGGAACATTTACGTTTCCTTCTCTATGATTAGCGTGGACAGATTTCTTGTTTTTTTTCACGAAAAACAACAGGAGCTACATCACTGATGGGCGCTTCACTGGAGATATTATCCACACGCATGCCTTTTCTAGATTTTTTGTTTAGAACAGGTATCCAGTCGCTGACTTCCCTAGTTAGATCGTCATTTAGCTTTCGCTTATTCCTAATTTTCTCCATTGACAGGGATTCTGCACAGTTAAGCATTGGGTCGTCAATGACTTCCGAACCCTCATTAGAATCGTATGGAGGAGCAGCGTTATCCACTAACATGGGCGAGACGGATGGAATGGCAGAGCCCATATGGCAGAAATCTGGATTGGATAAAGAGCTACAAATACCTGGGCATAAAGATTGACTTTAAGCTAAACTGGAATGATCATGTTCAATATGCTCTCAACAAGGCTAAGAAGGCGAAGTTCAGCCTGATTGCGCTCCTGGGGAGAAACCGTGCCCTTGGATTGGACAATAAACTCTTGCTCTACAAGATGGTGGTAGGCACCATCTTGCTCCATGTAATGCCTGCCTGGACGTCTATCTGCAAATCGAAATGGAGGAAACTACAGGCCTTCCAAAATGTATATCACAGGGCCATTGTTCAGCTCGATAGAAGAGTTACCAACAACTATTCTATTTATGAAGACCTCGGTATAGCCCACCTTTGTAGCTACGTCCAGATGCTCCTTAAGAAATTAATTTTATTTTTTTTTACTTTATTGATTGTAATCCAATACGTTCATTCAAGGCCTGTATGCCCAGAGGCCGACGAGTTTGGTCTCTGTATGGACCTGGATTAACGACTGCTGTATGATGGTCGCAGAAGCCGGGGGGGGGGGGGCGAAGATCGTACTCACTGATTAGCCGTGCCTCATGTTGTTTAACTTCCCTGAAGTTGTGTGTTCAGTGGAAGCCTCTCCCTTGGTAGCCAGTATATTGCTTCTTAAAATCAAGGCACACGATAATTCCTTGGTAGCCAGTATATTGGATCACTGACTAGCCTTTAGGGGTTCCATAAGGATATGAAAACCCCTTCATCTACTGGAAGTCAATTTCGATGACATAAATAAGGTCGTCTTCCCTGACTTCTGGATATCTTAGCCGCAGATGCTCAGGGCTATCACAACAATCCTATTCCTCGTCCTACCAAGTTAGGACTCAATTCTCAGGGTAACTCTCGAGGGACATCAGGCTCCCCCTCTAATTCAGTATAATTCCCTTGGTTACTTTATGGGCGAGTGTGTTATGGAAGCTCGGCTCCCGGACCGTTCGTGTCTTTTCACTACACTGTTCCATTGTCGATTGTCGACCTCACATAAAAACCCTTTTTTAATTAGGGCAAGGGGAAAATTTTTTTTGAACCAAACTAATTAACGTCAAGCCCTAATGCGCATAAATATTAATCTCTCTATACCTAACTGCGCACTATGGACGCTTGTTAGACCCCGTGTCGAATGGGCTGGGAGACAAACTCTGACGTAGCTCGCAGTACGACCGCGTGGATATTCATGAAATAGTCCAACACTTTTCTTGTCGCACGGCTATGCACGAAGGGGCAATAGTTCGATGACCGGGGACACAAACTTTGGCTCCACTCGGTGTTTTCAACGTTTTCCTCTCGTACTTGACAGTCGCTCGCTGCCAATTCCACTCGTCGTCGCTCGTTCCGCTTTCCTCTGAAGCACGGATTTTCTGTAGACGTCTGAGTAAACAATATTAGACGCTATTGACGGACGCAATAGCTGTTCGCAGCGAGAGAGATTATCCCGTGCAGTCGACCTTGCCATTCTTGTCCGTGGCTGGGTTTGCTCCTCCAGCTAGTTCCAGTCTAAACGAACAGGTACAGGAGAGTGGCAACCTGCGTTCGACTCGCACCACTTTCCGCTC
Organism: Rhysida immarginata; assembly: GCA_023313115.1. NCBI lineage: Eukaryota > Metazoa > Arthropoda > Chilopoda > Scolopendromorpha > Scolopendridae > Rhysida > Rhysida immarginata. The sequence continues at coordinate 8,151 of JAHWFO010015197.1, forward strand.
ACTTCTCCCTCGATTCTCTTTAACCCCCTTTCCAATTTTTGTTGCGTCGCAACGCCCTTTCGATTACAGCTCTTTCTCCACAGCCTTTGCTTATTAATTTTACTTATCTTAATATCTGGCTGTGAAGGAATACGCCCATCTTTGTCAAAAGATGGCGGCAGCTGTTTCGATTGCCGGCAAAGCCCTTAGCGCTACTCTCTTCGCGCTTGCTCTCCTCGTTGCACTCTCGAGACATACTGCATCTATAAACTTCATTTTGGTCCTAAATGAAAGATCTGCGTTCGTAGATTTGTCAAATTTAGTTTGTGTCCATAATTACTAATAATTAGCACTAATTTACAATTCAAAATTGATTTAAGCGCATGTGCATCGATAGGATAAAAACTGAAACACTGGAATGGAAGCGAAGCGGTAGAGCTTCCTAATAGGTCGGCGTTTTTGGAAGCCCTCGGATAGGTCCGCCACGACGTCGATTATACTAGAACGTGTATCCCAGCTTCAAAACTGGAATTCATACTAGCAAACATTGACATTATGGCTGATGGACGCTATACTATTACTAACAGAGGTAAGCTTCATCGTGTCATATGGATCGCCAGGGGGATTCCCCGGTGGCGTATTGAGTTTTATAACTATTTAATTAACTGGGATATAGACGTGACATTTGTTGTGAGACACTCTTAAAGCCGGGCAAGACTTCAGAATCTCTGGTTATTGTATCTACTGCAAAGACAGAATTCTTCCTTCCAATATGAAGGAGACCTGGACAAGCAAAACAAATTACACCTTTTTAAGGGAAACATTGCATTTATCCGTTTTGACAAGCCGCTAGAAAAAATCGTCACGATTAGCTTGGAACAGGTTCAAAAGCTCGGAAGCTGCAGGAACTTATCACGGATCGCACCTCCAAATTTCGGACCGGCTGCGCCATGATGCTTTAGACGCTCTAGCGATGTTTAGCGGTACTGCGCCAAACGCCGCTTTGTATCCTCCAGCACTCGAGGGATGTCGCTTCCCAGTGGCACAACAAATTTCAAAAGCGATCGTTCTTCTATGTTGATTGTATTAATACCGCCTCTCGTACGGAGGGTTGATTCAGATAAAATGAGACGACTTTGCAGTTCTGTTACGATGGTGTAATACCATAGCGCCACCATCGGTTGTGTTCAATGTGAGAGCCACGTTGTTGGAGGCTCCGTAATTTCCACTGAAGTAGGCTGAGTTTGAGGGACTCCATGGGAAGCTCGTTCCACACCTGCTGACACACTTTCCATAGCCCATCAACGGTTCCTGGTCGGCGACTTCCGAGCCGTCGTTTCAGGAGACTAAAACCACAGAAATCCATCGGTGATGCGTCAGGAGATTTTACAGGCACATGAGAGAAGGGGATCTTGTTCCATCTTTCTGTAGTAAGCCACAGATAACTTGGCAGTGTGGCTTGATGCCTTGTCCATGTGGATCCAAACTTTTGATTGCTCACCAGGGTACAGCCCAAGATTGTCATGAATTATTCTGGAGACTGTTGCCTGTGAATTACCTTTCCTTTGGGCTAGACTTCTCTGTGTGGGGGGATTTTCTTTCAGCACTTCAGACCGAATTTCTCGCACCACCTGAGCTGGACGTGTTGGCTGGGGCTTGTTTCTGGTCTGCTTCTCTGCTCGTCCACGTTCATTAGATGGTCGCAATTTGTTCTTTTTGATTATTCGACCCACAGTAGCTTTGGATACCACAGTACCATTTCGTTTGCATAATTCCACAATGCACGAAAGACTGAAGTTAGCGTCGAAAAGGCCAAACATATACCCTTCCCAAAAAGCTGTGATTTTGGAAGCTATGTTTCAGCACGAAATTTCCCAAATAACAGCAACAAGTGTATACAAAGCTAATCTCCATGAATAGTGGACGAGTCATGCAAATCACATTCCGTCAAGGTCATGCGCGGCGTTTAAAGTCGTCTCATTTTATCTGAATAACCCTCCGTATTATATGAGAATGTATTATTTGGGAAGTAATCGACCAAACAAAATGGATACGGTCAACTTTGAGAACTAATTCTTGTTAGTAGGCAAGGAGCCTAAAAAAAAATGATACGACACATATCAGATAACCACTTTGCGAGGTTCGACTGTATCAAATTTAATATCCAATATTTAAATATAGAAAGTTTACAAAGCAAATTAAAAATTGAATCTACCAATCAGTTTTAAGCACCTATGAGAAGAATTGCCTGTCAAATGCCGCATGCCCTCGCTTTTCTTGATAGGCTGCAAATGAAGAGAATTGTTTTTTCAACTGAATAAAAAGGCGCGGTTAGAGCCTGAATGCAAAGCATGCCTGTCTTGGGCTACGATTTGCAAGACAAGATGGAAGGAACTCCAAACTTTCCAGAACATTACCCTAAGGACTATTGCACAATTAGATAGGAGAATTGCTCGCAATTGCTCCATTCATAATGATTTCGATATGACCCATGTCGGGAAATATGTTCAAGAGCTCATGAAAACCTTACTGCCTATTATGGCAAATCATGATAATGATCTAGTCTCTGGCATTCTAAAACATTCTCTACATAGAAAAAGGCATCGTAATCCAAGACATATCCTTGATGTCAATTTTGATGACATTGATAATGTCATCTTCCAGGTTACTGGGTTTCATAAATTCTATCGTTTTTTCTGTGGCTTACTATGTAATATACTCCTACTTCAGACAATCGTCAATCAAATTTTCCTCCACCAAGAGGAGGCAATTTTCTTTCATACTTTAGATGACCTTTGTGGGTACATCAGGCTTCTTTTCTAGTTCAGTGTATTTATCTTGGAATATGATTATGAAGGGTGAGATTATGGAAGCTATGCTTCAAGTTCCACACGAATACCGATATACTACACTGTTCGATTGTCGATTGTCGCCTGAATACAAGAGATATCATGATCCAAAGGCATATACCTGATATTAATTTTGGAGGCATTGATAATGTCTTATTTCCAGATTACTGGACTTCATAGGTCGTGTTTTATCTAATACTAGTGGTCTGCGTCGACAATCAAAATCACCTCCAACCAAGAGGGGTATTTTCTCCTTCATATTATGGATGATCTTTATGAGTACATCACGCTTCCTAACTACTTCAGTGTAATTCCCTTGGCATTTATTTAGGAAGGTTGAGATTACGGAAGCTTAGCTTCAAATGCCACTCGAATAACGTTTCACTACACTGCTCGATAGTCGATTGTCCTGAATACAGTACAAGGAGAAATCACCAGTTTAAGGTGTGAACCCAAGATTTCTACTGCTGATATTGGAGAACGTCCTCGTTATGGCATATCGATTCTTACGATTCAATGAACTTTCCTCGCCGGTTCAAGACAAACTACTATCTTCCGTTTGCTACAGATTCTCAACTTTCCATAACAGAATCAGGTTCTAGTGTTAACAATGATTCCAAAATGGACTATTATGCTGAAAATGAACTCCACCACAATGTGATTGATGATGATGGCTTTTCAATGTCTTCTTTGTTGAAACCGCTCGAGAATACAATTGGGTCCTTCTACAAATATGGAGATGAAATGGACGAAGGTTTCAATGCATTTGAAGTTGACGACTCCGAAAACAATCCAGGTTGTAGTTTTTTGCGTTGATTTTGAAGATGGTTGCAGTAGGCGCAGTAAGGCAGACTCCGGAACCCAAGAATGTAATGAGGATTTTTCAATGCCCTTTATGCTGAAATCGCTGAAGAATGCCGTTACATCCTTATACAATGAAGATGACGAAGATTTCGACGCATTTGATCTTTCTATTTCTGAAGACGAATCATCTACAGGCTGGGGTATTCCTCGCGGTGATTATGACACTGGTTCAGAGAGGCGTCGTGATTCATACAGGAATTCCGAATTTCACGAAGTAACTTTGATTGATGAAGACGATCTTGATGGCTTTCCAATGTCGTCATTGTTGAAACCGCTTGAGAACACTGTTGCTTCCTTCTATAATCCGCGAGAGGAGAATGACGATAGCAGTGATTTTGGAGGACCTTCGGATAGTGAATCAGGAACCGACTACGTTCCCCACAAGGTGATATTTATTGAAGATGATCAAGTGGTCGATGAGTTAACAATGTCTTTATCAAGAACAGTTGTAAAAGACGACGATGGTATATTTTTATTGTAAATATTCATTCTATCTTGAAATAAAGATCAAAAGGCCTATTAAGTTTTTTTTGTCTCTCGTTAGTTTATACGCGATAATTTATGTTGTGCGAAATACTGAAAAATTATTGCAGCTGCCTTCCGAAGTTATCTTCTGGCAAGAAAGGCACAAGCAGTGTGATGCGGGAAGCCGTTTATTAAATCGAGCGCGTTGTTATTGATTGATGGAAAGTACACTGATGAAGCGCGGACCTATATCAGTGGTGGCGTCAGCTGGTCGAGGTTATAATTGACTCCGATGTTAATGCATAACGGAAAAGCCTAGCAAATTATTTACATATAATTCTGATAGTTCCTCATTTCCTACCGTGATACTGGGATTGTATAACATTTGCCCCACTTGATAATAGCCCCGTAGCGTTAACGGTAAAGCAGACTTATGCTCCGAACTGCTTTTGAGTTTTTGCAGTCCTTGGTTTATTGCAAATATTATGACAGTCTGTGGAATGAGGTCCATTATCTTATATAAGAAAATCTTCATAGTCTGGTGCGCCTGTTGTCTTCCACTCACCGCCAATGTGTTCAAGTTCCCTCAATGTTGCCTGCTGCTCCCGTCAAATATTGCGCTTTAGACTGTCCATTTGTTCAATGGAACAACGCATTTCAAGTGGTTGTCCACATACAATACCTCCAATTATGTCTTGAGGCCTTGACCTGCAAGTTGAAGCAGCTGATTTGACGTTGTTCTTTACATTAACTGCCTTTACCTTGTGTGGGTTAGAGTTATAAGTGTGCTCTGACACATCAAGCAAACGTGTAATTTCCAAATCTGTATATGCAATTACAACGTAAATCCTATACTGTAAATCCCCTTCTCTGAGAACACTCAACGTATTTTGGCTTTCGTGGACTAAAAGACGATGTGCAGGAGATGTTGTAAGAATTTTTATATGGTCATGGAATCAGACTCAACTAAATTGGAGGATTGGATTTTTATGTATTATTATTTAATCTTTAATTAATAAAAATTTAATTTCATGTATGTGATCAACTTTGTTCAATACTTTTATAGAGATATTAATTTTTCCTCTTAAAATGAAGGATAACTACAGTATAGCAGTTAGAGGCAAATGTGCACTTTCCCGTTATTGCTACAGGGCTATTCTCGGGTTTGGCAAATGTCCGGATCCCTGATACTGGGGGGCATGAACGATATGAAGTTAAAATTATTGTTCCATATGAGCTTATAAGCGTGGTTCCTAAAAATACAGATGCATGTTGCCAACTTAGGGGATTTTCGAGCTATCTGGTGAGGAAAAAATTTGATCTGGTAACTGGTGGTAAATCTGGGGGCAATTGAAAAGTGGTTCTGGTGAAATTTTATAAGTTAAAATCAACTGTCTATTATGTTGAGATCTATCACTATCATATGATTGGTGATATACAGAGTATCTCAAATTGATGTATACGCTCTTTCGTTGCTGAGTTATAACGTTTCAAAGAGTGCATACATCAATTTGGGACACCCTATATATAATGATATATTACGTCATTTTTAGTTCATATTTCACCCATTCAATATATCAATGCCAAAAGCTGATTTACTAAATAATTCTTTAGAATTTGTGCATGCTTGCGAAACACGCTGGATGCCAAACTTACTTTAATTCAGAGCGTCACCAAAACGATAAATAGGAACCATGCAGTCGCTTCTTTTCCAAACTGGATAAAATAAATAGGAAGTGAAAGGATAATATGTGTGAACATAATAGCTATAAAAATTGACATTTTGCCAGCACTTAACATAATGCTGTGGTCCGTTTTACCTAACAGGTCCGCTATGCCCCCCCCCCCTTTCCCCTATCCAGAATTTTAAATCGGTAAATGTATTTGCTAACTCATTTAGCATAATACTTACAAAGGAAATGATGTTCAATGATGATACATACTTGGCAAATTTTACGTTTTTAAAACAGATACTCTCACATGTACAACGTGTCGACAAGGCTTATGGAAATAGCAAGTGAGAGTCTTGTAAGTTGTTAAATGACGTATCTTTCCTTCCGCAACCACTTGGTCGCAGATGTATACTGCCATGATATATTGGACAGCAAATTTGATATGCACCTTGATCTATTAGGTGAAAAAACACATTTTTTTACTTGTATAAAGTTCCCCAGGAAACTGAAAGTAAGAAAACTCATCCTTCAAAACAAAACTGCATGAATCGGCAGTACTCAAAATGACGACGTGCACACATTGTATGTCAAATCAAAACAAATAAAAATGTCATGATACTTAGCTCCCTGAGTATTTAATTATTTTATTTTTCTTTATTATTATTTATACACCACAGTCAGAGTGACTGCTGCGGCGCTTATAAGTATGAGGTATTGTCCGGTGTTTTTAGTGTTAAAATACGTAAATACATGTGATGAATCTAGTTAGACCCCCTTTTCGTCTGTAAATCTACTGATAGTAACACGAATAAGTGTAAAATTTTCTGCTTCAAGCTCGTTAAAGGCTAAGCTTGATTATTTTACTGACGAGACCAACGGCAAAGACAGGCCTGGCAGCATTGAAAAATCGCATCATCGGGGTCTGAGCAACAATACAACTTTCATTCTATTAATTTTGGACTTTAATAACACTTTGCCGGCCCGATGGCCGAGAGGGCTGGGGCGCAGGCTTCAGTGGTTCTCGTGATCCTCGGGTCGCGGATTCGAATCCCGCTGTGGCATGGATGTTGTGT
>JAHWFO010015200.1:0-30241 GCA_023313115.1 Rhysida immarginata
AATCATCAAATTTCCAATTTTCGTATCCCTAATCATCAAGTATTTTCTCGATTGCACAGGAAGCCGAGGATCATTTAATTTACAGATGAATGAAACTAGTAATGACAGGAGAGTCGTTACACTGAACTGGAAATTGAGGTGTTATACGTCGTTTCAAAGAGAATCCGCATATCTGCACAAGAGCTGTCGCCCTTCAGCTGGGAATGAACGATGCCTTTGTTTGGTAGATCCTTTATCAAAACCAGTTTCTTCCATTTCATCATCATCCAATCTAAGCCCTCCAGTCAACCGACTGTCTTCTTCGAGTGTAATTTGTTCAATGGTTTCTGCAAGTGAGTGCAATGGATCCAGAAGTTTTGATGTCGGCTTTATTCACTGATGAGGCATTCTTTAATCGTCAAGGAATTCAGGACACTCATAATGCCCATCTTTGGAAGGTACATAATCCTCGATCACCTGTGACTCGTAGTCATCAGTGGAAGTTTGGTGTTCAGGTTTGGGCAGGGGTTCTCCATGATCATGTCATCGGACCATACATGCTTCCAGAAAGTTTAAACGCAAATGTGTTTGAACTCTTAAAACAAAACTTGCCATAGTTACTTGAAGAGGTCCCCTTGGCTGTCCGAAGAATCATGTGGTTCCAACACGATGGATCACTAGCCCATTTCAGTAATCCTGTACGACAATACGTTCCGTGATCGATGGAGTGGCCGAGAGGAACAGTTGCTTGGCCACCTCGAAGGCCGAACCTAAACCCTTTCGATTTCTTCTGGGGACATATGTAGAAGTGGTACACGGATACATCTGTGAATTCGGAAGGTAGCGCGAATTATGGCTGCAAGTGACTGTATAAGAGACACTGTAGGTATTTTGGCCGCGTCAGAAATTCAATGACAAGACGCGGTAAGGCATGCATTGCTGCTCAAAGTCAACAGTTTGAACACCTTTCGTAATTTTACAAATGTTGTATGCAAGATGTTTGACAATTATTTTGATTTTGATTTATCAAGGATTCGTTTGCGACAAATAAGGTCCCAGTTTATTGACAAAATAAGGTCCTCTAAGTTGTAAATATCCTATATATAACATGCATCTAACGTAAATAGCAAACTAAAAACACACTAAATAATATCTTCATACTGTATGATGGAGACAATATTTAAATCATAAATTTAATCAAGGCTCCAAACTGAAGATCTCAGAAAGACGAGAAAAATCAACACAAAATCAAATTTTTGGTAGTTTTTCACCCAAAAAAGTACTCCAAAGTGCTGTTTTCCTTGGTTGTTCATCTACTTGATGCGCTGTTTTGTCTCTTTTTGCTCCAAACTGAAGATCTCAGACCATCAATATTTACGTCATCTCATTACTAACCTATTCTCTCGGAGTCTTACAGTGGACACAAACATACTTTGGAGAGATTTGAGAGAAAAACATGAGAACTTTTTAAAGAAAATACCACCGAACTCTGCAATCGAAATGTTTACCCTTCCTCGTACATGGGGAGGCGGAGGTCTTATTGATATTACCCCCTTTACAACATAATCTTCGTGATTAGCCAATGAGAATTTTATTACTCTGAACAGTAAACGTCACTATTGCATGAAGAAATCTTCAGGTCTGATACAAAATGCACTTCTTTAAATCTACACCGAGTGCGGAACACACTCACAGCGATTCTACAACACGCACTAAGCTTCAATCATGGTTGGGGAAAAAACTCCAGGGTGAATATATTACTGTTCTCAACCAGTTGCCATTTTTAGAAAAGCATTGAGCATTTGTCGTAAACTAAAGGAAAATTAAATGTAAAGGAAAGTGATAAGGAAGAATCTTATTTAAAAGAAGATTTCTATAGAAGATAAAGTGTTTGCTTATTTACTATTATTCTTGTGCTTTCTTCTGTACAAGATTGAAGCCCCAGCCACTGCATCAATTCACCAGTCCGAGGATTGCGTGATCGTACTCAAAGCTAGCAGTTTGATTTTCATACGACATCGCCGTACATCAATGTCGAAGAAGACATGGATACCTATTTGTGTATTTTTTTTCTTTTTCAAATTAATTATTGAAAATAAAAGATTGTATAAAACTGTTGTTCTTAACATTAAATAGGTTTGATTTTACTATTCAACTTTGCCTACCTCCCTTCTGTCAAAACAAAATCTTTCACTGCACAAACATGTGACAACAGATGAGTGCAGGTTTACATCTTACCCCTTGGATATCGCAGCTGGAGGTGGCGATTAACAAAAACGCAATCCTTTTAAGGCTGTATCATCGCGAGGATGTAGTAGGATTGAATCAGTATAATTACTTTTTTAATAGACAGACTTCTTTCACCCAGTCATTATCAATATTACTATGAAAACTATCTATAAGACGAAGAAAAACAATGTAAAAAACAAACTGACCTTAACAATTCTGTGGATGCTAGAATACTTGAGAGTCATACTGAGGAGTTATACTGAAGAAGGCCACATGGTGACCGAAATGTATACATCTATGGTGTAATAAAATGTTTTTGTGGACAAGTGGAGTCTCCTACCTCGTCTCTCTCAAGTTGTCTATAAGACATTCCGCGCTTCTAATATTATGTCAGTACTTTAGATAAGATCCATCAGCAGCATCATATGCTCAATTTTTAACACAGCAATTTGAGTACACAAATATGGAAATGTTGGTTAAATGGTATTCTATTAAATATTCTTGGTTAAACTGAATTGTAGGTATACTTGATAAACATAAAAGGAAAATACCTTTGGTCGTTTATTTTGGATCAAAACAGTAGCGCTCAAATATAAACGACCAAAGGTGTTCTTCTCTGTATGTTTATCAATTCAAATTAATAAAATGCAACTTCAGTTCACATTAATTGTAACTTTGCAATTAGAGAACGCATTTGCTGCTCTCAGAGAACTTATTTTGTGTTAAATGATTTTGTATTTTATACTTTAATGCAATCTTACTGTAAACCAAAATCATTCAACACAAAATAAGAACAGCAAATGTTTGACGTTCTCTTATGCAAAGTTTCCCCCGTGTGTGCAAAGGAACCTCGGTTTACGGTAGCAAAAGAAAAGCATCACTGCGAGTGATCGCTTCGTCCAAACAACAAAACCCCCGAAAAAATCAAAAGCAATCGCAAACAGCACGGGGAAGGTGATGTTGACCGTGTTTTTTGATCGCAGAGGCCCGATTTTACTGGACTTTCTTGAAAAAAGTCACCACAGTTAACGCAGCATGCTATGGGGAAACATTGAAGGCACTGCGCGCGACCATCAAATGCAGGCGTCCTGAACTTCTTACAGAAGGAGTGCTTCTTCTCCACGACAACGCGCGTCCTAACACCTCGAAAGCAACGGTAGACCTCATCAAAAAGTTCAACTGGGAAGCAATGCAGCATCCACCTTACAGCCCTGACTTATCCCCATGTGACTTCCACGTGTTTGGGGATCTCAAGAAACACCGGAAAGGCCGCAGGTTTCAGTCGGACGATGAAGTGAAGGAAGAGGTTTTGGAATGGTTCCACATCCAACCGAAAGACTTCTATAAAGGAATTACACGCCTTGTTACACAGTGGGATAAATGCCTTGACGCATATGGAGAGTATTTTTAAGTTCCTTGTATACACTTTGGATAAAATAAATAATTTTCGTTTTCATTTGTACGACCCTTATAGTTTTCTTTCATCATTCACATTTATAAGGGACCAGCGCATGATTGCTCATTCCCTTCTCAGTAAAAACGGATAATATTCATTTATTTCACAAGCAATTTATGATTATAAACAAAAGTCTCGTGTATTTATCAATAGTAATTATCAGATTAAGCCGTCAGAGGGGGCGATGAAGAGAGGTTTTAAAAGAGGAAAAACTGAAGTACGAAGGCAGAATGTCTCAGGTTCGTTACCTTGTGAAGAAGGGAGAAGGAGGAAGAGAGGAGGTGATGGCTTCTCGCGACATGGGAAAGAATTTGAATATCTATGGTTGCAGAAAGTAGAGCATGAAAAAGGAAAAGCTATAGTGGCTAATAAAGAAGAAGAAGAATCTGGACTCGAGGAGGTCACGTTAGTGAAGTTCTCACGTTAATCAGATTAGTCAATGTTCCTCTAAAATAAAAATTGACGGACTAAAAAGAATTAAAGAAGATAAAGTAGCAATATCAGGAAATATTTTAAATGATAAAACTACTAAGGAAATATTGATTGCTAGTGGAACTTTATTCATTGACTGGTTATTTTTCCGTCCCTTTCTCCTATTCAATGGATTACTCTTTGCCAAATATATTTTCCAGTCTGGAATTATGAAATGGAAAATTTGAACCTTGTTACTTGGAGTTATCAATCTTTCAATATATCTGGATTTTTCCCATATGGATTGTTTGTCTTCTTAGAAAAGAATACTGGAAAATTGAAAGTATAATTGTAATGTTAATGTTGGCTTTCTTACTTATCTTGGAAAAAAAATATTACATGTTCCTAGTCGCTTGCGTATTGAAGGTTAGAGTTTTCTTTGATTTATCATACGGGGAATAATTGAAATGTTATGGACTGTCTTGAATTTTATCTTCAGAATTAATTAGAATTTGAGTTTTGGGCATTAATGCACATTAATTAGATTTGCTAGTGCTTCCTTAATAATAGTCCTAATTATAATTTAATATAGTAATGAAAGTTATTGCTTGTGTGAAGTAATTGGAAATTCCTTTGGATGGTAAAACTAATTATCTTTTATTCATTTCTGCTCATTTTAAAGAAGAAATGGAAGGCAGTCAACGTTTTACTTACCTCAGATACCCTACCATGTCTACTAATGTTTTCTGGATCGGATTATGCTCTACGTATGAAGAGACTCTACATAGAAACTAATCAAGGATTTACTGTAACTTTTATTGATATTAATTGCCTGCTGTTGTTGGCTTTATTTGCATTTACATATATTCATCTGAATTGTATAGTGTTAAGTAAAAACGATTAAGAAGAATAAGTCAATCTTCTATAACTATTTTTTTGTTTCTATAATTATTTTTCACTGCGAACTCTATTAACTTTATCTCATTCAATTAATGCTGTTGCATTAATCAAGATTATTAATATAATGGTTTATATTAATAATTTAATTTAAACAAAAGCTTGACTTTTTTCTGTGCGTTCTTCCTCCAGTTCTCTGTACATCTTTAATAACTTCTAATGAAAATAATCGTTACAATTTAATTTTGAAAAGTTTGTGTAATTTACAGCATAAAAAAAGATGAATCGCAGTTTTCTCTCATTTCCTGTACAAAAATTAATTGTTGATGCTAAAACTAACTGGGGACAGAAGCACTGTTTGAATAATACAACTATAATAATACAAGATTGAATAATACAACAATACGTAAGTTTACTGCAATAACCTAGAAAAAACAACTGGACTGCGCTTGGCGCTCTTGGCTCCTTACTAGAAGTGAGACCACGGGAAGTCGCAGCACCGCCATGTTGGGAGGGCAGAAGTAGAATATAAGCAATGTGGAGTAAGTAAGTTTTTGGCTTCTTCTCCTTATAAAATCAGGGAGTTTTAACATTTTAATTACTGGTATGATTATTAGGTTTATTTCCTTTTTTATGTAGTTAAATAGAAGAATACTCCAGGTATTTAAAAGCTTTGAAAATTGTGTAAAAATTACTACAGTGACAGAGTTAGTGACTGCATTGTTAGAATGTTAATATTCACAAATTTATTGATTAGCAAATAAAACAGTTCTGGTTACATGTGATCTGATTTTGATTTCTGTTTCTTTATCAGAGAGTTTATTACACAAATGATTCATTCTTATATTACTGTAACTCTTAGAAATTAATTTTATCAGTCTAAAAACATGATTATTAGTGGGGGAAGAATCGTAAAGATGCTCATCCAGACTACTGATAAATGGCTTTTGGGTAACTTCGTGAAAAACACAAGAAAAAGCAATTTCTGCAACACTTCTTGCTTGTGGAAGCCTGTTGTTGTTTGCTGTCATCATCCTTCGAAAGCATCTTTCCGTGGTTTCGCAAACATCCATCACATCCTGGCTTGGATGTTTCAGACCACCATAAGCTGATTTTCAGAAAAACCAGTGGTGGTCTAAAATATCCAAGACAAGATGTGATGGATGTTTATGAAGCCACGGAAAGATGCTTTCGAAGGATGATGGCAGCAAACAACAGCAGGCTTCCACAAGCAAGAAGTGTTGCAGAAATTATTTCTTCTTGTGTTTTCACGAAGTTACCCAAAAGCCATTTATCAGTAGTCTGGATGAGTATCTTTACGATTCTTCCCCGACTAATAATCATGTTTTTAGACTGATAAAATTAATTTCTAAGAGTTACAGTAATATGAGAATGAATCATTTGTGTAATAAACTCTCTGATAAAGAAACTGAAATCAAAATCAGATCACATGTAACCAGAACTGTGTTGTTATCTCTTGTCGTGTATCTCGGGTGAGATAATAAAGGAGACATGATGTTCATAGCAACACGTTTTATTTACTACTATCTAATTATTTACTAGCTACATTAAATAATAACAATATTATAGGAATTCAGTTCGTATGGATGGAGGAGTGGGCGTCAGAGCTATACTTATAGAGGTAGGCATGAGTAGAGTGTAGCTCGTGAGCAAATCCTCGCGCGCTTCACTGTATTAATCCTGTTGTTTCCTCCACGCTGATAATAAGTCTCTGCCAGCTGTATCCATCCGCATAGCTCCTGTGATCGCTACAACTGTTTTATTTGCTCATCAATAAATTTGTGAATATTAACATTCCAACATTGCAATCACTTACTGTCACTGTAGTACTGTACATTTTACACAATTTTCAAGGCTTTTAAATACCTGGAGTATTCTTCTATTTAACTACAAAAAAGGAAATAAACCTAATAATCATAACAGTAATTAAAATGTTAAAACTCCCCGATTTTATAAGGAAAAGAAGCCAAAACTTTACTTACTCCGCATTCTGCTTCTGCCCTCCCAACATGGCGGATTGCACACTTCCGGTGGCTTCACTCCAAATCGCGCCATGCGCAGTCCAGTTGTTTTTTCTAGGTCATTGGTTTACTGAGGTAAAATTACAATAGAAGCAATATCTTGCTTGGTTAATTTAAAACGGAAAGTAAATAACCAATTCACTCAATTGACTCTTTATATTATAAAGAATTCAGTTTTCCATCCAGTGAAAAATAGTTCTTCAATAGCTTAATTACTTAACAGACTCTATGGGCCTTCACTGGACAATTGTCATCAGTATCATCAATGCGCACAGGATAAATAGTTGTAAGGAAGTCCATTGAGATGCACTAGGTTTCAAAAAGAAAGTCAAATATTAGATACTAGCAAAGGTACCCGGCGTTGCCCGGGATAATTACTTGGATGTAAACAGAACAATCTCAAAAAATTAAATTAAATTTTGCAATATCTTAAAAATAAACACATGAAAATGCTTAGAATTAATACAGTAAAAATTCTTAATGAAAATTCGAAAAAAATCTTTTTAAAGGTTCACAATGGATGGACCGCTCCAATAATTTCTTACTCAGGTAATCTTACTTCAGATGTACACTTGATGTTGTTGCAATTTCCACTCTTCTCTCGCTGTGTTGAAGCAAAATTTGGCCTTTCATCACTTTGGGTAGTCTAGCGGTCGCCAATTCTTCTATTTACTTGCTTCCCATTTGCTCAATACAGCACGGAGCTAAAGGTTTGCTTTCTCTGTCGTCTTTCCACTCTTTCTCAATAGTCTGCTAACTCTTCATTATCTCCAGCTACTGATCATTTTTAAAGATTTTCAAGAAATTGTTAAGTACTAAGAACTCTCTTTTCTAAGAAAAACCTGAATAACAGGAATTCTATGCATTGTTACAAATTGAAACTTATCCATAATGCATTGTTATAATTCTTGGAAAGGACTGCTTTATCATTGCATCATCATTTTGAGCTCATTGTTATTGGTGAATTGCGTGTTGAAACCATTGTTGATACCTATTGTTGCACAAACTTTTATTTGCATTGTTGGTCATGAGATATATATTGTTGGTCCGTGCAGAGTGTTTGTGAATTGCGTGTTGATACCATTGTTGCAAAAACTTTGTCTTGCATTGTTGGTCATGCGATATTTCTCATTAATATGCCTTGCCATAACCATGAATATCGATTTTTTATCGATAATTATTATTTTTCCGAAATCTGAGGTAGACAGTGACCTTCCTCATGCTTTGAAGGTCATGTATGCGAAATTTTATCAAGATCGGAATAAAACTGTAGATTTGTATAAAAAACATACAAACAAACAAACAGACCCACAAACAACCTTCTTTATATATATAGATGAAGATGACGAGGGTTAAACCCCATTTTTAAAAACGGATTTTTTTTTTCAAGGAGGAATATAAATGAAAATAAACGAAACTTTATTAACTGCTCTATTTGTTAAGTATTTCTGATTAAATTATTCTTGAGCACGCGTTTCTCCGTATCTGTCTTTGTTGTCTAAAATTCCAATTGTTGGAACAAACTTTGAAGTTGTTTTTGTGCAACAATTTTTTATCTTCATTGTTGCCCCTTACAGAAACAATCAAATTTCAAATGTTACCCGAGCTACAATCTCCTTAAATGACTGTACAGCTCAAATCTTCAGTTATCTGCTACTGAACTCAATCAAGAAATTTGAACTATCACAACACCGTCTATGAAATGTCGTCTATGAAACGCCGCGTATGTGATAAGGATCTTCATGGAGACGTTTTTCCAAAAAATCTGATATCTCAGATGAACCGCATGACTCGATTGAAGTTTGCACGAGAATATAACAACTGGACGACCTTTCTTATAATTTAAGGTTGCGTGGGGAGAAACCGAAACGGCTTTCCACGCGAACCTTTTCAAGGATAAAAGGGTGATAGCTTGTTTATCCTTAACGTCTTCAATAAGTAGATGGCCATTAAAAAAACTTCACTGGGCTAAAATTGTCTTGGATGATGAATCCAAAATTATGTTCTTTAATCGTGATGGCATTAAGTATGTTCGATGCCTAGAGGCCAAAGAAATAATCCTCGTTACAAACTTCCAAATGTCAAGCACGGAGGATGCAGTGTCATTGTCACGTGCTGTTCGAGACTTAAAATAAAATTAAGCCTAAAACTAGACAATACTGCTAGAAAGACCCAGAGGTACAGCCGTATCAGGGAGAAAAAGAAGGGAACGAGTTTTACTAATTAAATTCAATTTAATAAACTTGGATATGTCTATTAAATTACAAAATAAAAGTTCATTAATTAATTTTATACAAAATTACACTTGCTGGTTTACAGGTTGTCATATAGCTCGAATTATTCACAATTATTAAGTTGGATGACGACACGCTTAAGTTGTCGTCCACCGGTCCATGCACTGGTCACTCCGACACTACTGGTGGACGTCCTAAGCGGTAGATACTCTATATTGGGTCCTCGTAACTGCCAACATCATCCTAGAAAATGGCGACCTTAAAAGGTTTGTCGACTAGAGGGGCCGACCTAGGGCATAAATAAACAAATTATTAATGCTAAGTCCATACGTTACACCACCCCAACTTAACTATTTTTATCAATAGTTTATCTCCAACATTTAATTGCTATTTTATCCAAAGTATTCGCCTAACCCATGCTGGAGCTTCTCAAGCCAAGAGCGTCTCACCGCTCGAGATCTCGTTAAGCGAGCGTGCACTTGCAAGGACTGGATGGTCCACGGGGGCCAGAGAAATTTCTTCTTGGAAGTAAAAGTGAGAATTAGGATTTGAACGCAATGTCTCTGCTGGGTCTAAAACGTTTGACGAACACGGCTCCTCTGAACATGTCGTCTCCTCCTGCCCGCACTGAAGCGCAAATTTAATTCTTGGGCCTGCAGACGCAATATCACTCGTTGGGGGCGGAGTAACTACGTCTTCCTCCTCAATGGTTGCGATGCTCACAGCATCCAATTTTATGGAGTCGATATCGGGCGGAATTAACGCTCGCTGCCGGGAACCTTGCTTCTCCTCTTGTTCGCAGTCGCTCGCTAAACTTAAGCATACGTTTTCCCGCTCCGCTGCTGAACGTTCACTTTTCGCTAAAGTTCCTTTTAAGTTTTTATTAACGGCACCCTTATTAAGCTTCGTTCTACCGTTACCGACGAATTTCGGTCGAGCACGCTTATTAACTGCACTATGCGCCCTCTCATTAACATACAGTCTAGTCCCACCTGTGAAATCACTCCGGCGATAATTTCTTCTATCTATCGGCGGTCTACCAGCATCGAAGTTTCTCGTCTTCTTCGACTTCAGCTGCGTAGATTATTTTCGGGCGTCATCTAGGAATTGCTCGTAGCAGCTCGGGGCGGCTCCTTCTTCTTACGGCCGTCACTCCTTATTTTCGCTGCTCTATCGTACCCATTCCTTTTCTCATAACTCTTCCGACCGTCCCGTTTTCTTTCCAATTTCACTCTGTCTCTTCTCTCTCTTTGTAAAATGTTCGTTTTTTTTCTCTCTTCGCTGATTGGTCGATCTCTCTTCCTTCACCAATCCGAGTCTATTACGTAACCCGCCTCTCCTCGGGCATCTCCTATTATCTGAAAGGAGGCTGGAGCTTGTGTAATTCTATTTTTTTGTTAACATTTTTCCGCTTTCGCTTATTATTTTTCTCTGGCATATCGCCTGATTTCTTTTGTGAAATCTGGCGATATGACAGTCATGGTTTGAGGTTGCTCCAGTTGTGAACATATCGGTGATCGAATGCATCTTGGACAAATATGGCTACACACATTTTGGTATAACAATTGCTGCCTCTTTCCAAGAATAAAATGCAACGGGGATGGTCTTTCAATAAGACAATGACCCAAAGAACATGCTGGGTTTGTCCAGCAGTGATTTAAGTCCAAAAAATTCGTTTACTCGAATGTCATTCGTAATGCCCTCTTGAGCACTTATGGAAAGAGCTTGGTAGACGATGACAAGTCAAACGATGCAGAACTAAACAGGAAAGGTTCGATGTTTTGAAAGAAGAGTGGGAAAAATTCCTCGGTATTTTGTCCAACTTGGTGAACTCCATGCCTCTTCGATTCCAAGCAGTCATTGACGCTAAAGGTTAAGCAACCAAGTACCAAAATTATAGTTCTTTTTAACTGAAGGATTCCTTCAGCAATAATGAGCTTATATTGTTGCAGCCAAGTATTCCTTGTCTCAACAATATCAGTTTATTATTGCTGAAGGAAGACTTGAGTTGATAAAGTTGTTAGTGATATGGTCCTTAGTTGGTGTTATAAATTTGTTATAGGTCATTTAATTATGAATTCATGCTTTCACAGTTTTCTTATCACGAATCACTAACAGTATTGGTCGTGTATCACGAATCGATGTTACAAACGAAAACAGTATTGGTCGTTTATTTTTGAGCGCTATTGTACAGGGTGTTGCAGATAATTACAGGACAGTATTACGGGAAGGCTACCCGCTCGATTGTAGGGGCCGGCTCGACATCAAATGATAAGTTGTTAATTTTTTCAAAAACATGACAGTTTTGACCTTCACCCCCCCCCCCTCCCCGACTGTGGAAACTGTTGGCTGCTGCAGGCCACCTTCATCTCCCTCCATTCTGCCAATCGACCGAGCCGGACCCTGCAATCGAGCGTGTAGGCTTCCGTTATACTGCCCTGTAGTTATCTGCAACACCCTGTATATACCGATGCCTCGCCCATGCTTTAGAGACAGAGAGAAGACCGATGCTGGCAAATATTTAACATGTACTCGTAATAATGACAATAAAATGTTCAAAACCTCATGGTTATCAGGGCCTATTTTTAAATTGTACGCTACGCTGGCCTTCTCTGGCCTTGATCTGGTTGAGAGGCTTCTTAATTCCCCCGTCCTCTTCCCCTTCTTCCTGGAATGGTGAGATTGTTAATTTTTAAATCTTGGAAAAAGTCTGCGCTTTTTAACCCTTGCAAGCCTTTAATTAAAATCTGTTTTTCCAATGTCACATGACATCAGGAACATGAGATAACGTGTAGGATCGTGTTCCTCGTATTTCTGAAAAGCCACTCCGAATAAACAAAGAAGAGAGAAGGAACAAAAGAGGTTTCCTCCTAACGGTTATCTTTATCTTTGTTTATTTCACCTCGGAAGCCAAACCATTGATTTCGTCTCCTTTGCTGACGGCTCTCCTGATAAAATAAGACACCTGCAATCTTCACCTCAATCCGGTATGATCTTCCCTACCTATCCCCTTAATTTTTCTATTCCCTTAAATTGTTTATTTCATAATAAACTCACTGTTTATCGGTAGAAGGGTGGATCATAATACTGTTCCTATTGATTAAACAGGTGGTGGCCTATTGATTAAACTGTTCCTATTGATTAGACTCTGTTATACTGTAAGGTCACCACCTGTTTAATCACTGTTTATGTTATTAAAATTTAGAAAAGACGTAAAATTTTATATTCCTCTCATTTTTAAAAAAAGATCTACAATCTAGAGCTTTCTCCATCTATCCTTACATGTGGAGTGATATTGTGAGGAAACTTCTTTCTTCGATATTTCAGAGTAAAGAATATAAATAGAGATTATTACACAAAAATATCAACCTTACACAATCTATACGGGGTGGTTCTAAATAGGAGGACAAATCTAGGGAGATATTTCCTAACAGAACAGAACAAAAATAGTGTAATGAGTAAATAGTGTCTGGGAATGCAAATTGAACCCACAATATAGGTTTTTATGAAATTTCTGGGAGATGCATCGGGCAAGAGGGCTCTATAGCACATCATCCCACTAACCCAATCTGGTTGACATAGGAATACTGTCGTATTCGCTAATCCAATTTTTGTTGTGCGAGTTACGGAGCAATGAGTGCACGTTCGTATAACCTATTTCGCCTACAGGCAGAAAATTTGAAAGGTGTGAAATTCGTCTGTGATTCTATGATGCGAGGTGTAAGAGCTTATTGTGATGCGACGTCCACACCCTGATTCGATCAAAGATCCATACGCCAAACTGTTTTGTATAATTGAAGTAATAAATCTTTTCCTAGACCAATTTTTCTTGTAAAAATAAAATATTAATGCATGATATCCATTAACATTCCCACATTAGCTCACATAGGTTTCATCGATTTCCGCTAACTAGCAACAAGCTTTCAAGTTGGAGTCTGTCTTCCAAACACAGAGGAATATAAAGTGCGTTTGGAATACCTACGGAGACGTGGTAGTCGGTAAACCAAACGTGAGTCTATGGGTACAGCGTCTAAACAAAACATCGGCTACATCACAAACCAGGAAAGTGGTAGTGTTCAGTCTCATATCCTTTCAATGCTATAATCATTTGGAACGAGTTGCCCTACGTTTTAAGAAAAATAAATTTTGACTGCAGTGCGAACCGCTGTACACGAACTTGCTCTCATTTTAATAAGGAACTCGGCATGTATTTGTTAAGACGACAATTAACCGCTTAGGATAACCACCTTTTTTCTTTATTTCTCAGCTGATTTTATCCACTTTTGGATGCTTTTAAATATACAGATATTTATCTGGGTGGCGTAAGGCCATACACATGAATGGAGTTGATGTTGAAAAATAGGAATTTGCAGCCAAGGAATTGGGGAACTATTGTAGGTGATGTAATTGAAACTTCAAAAATCAAACCTGCTTTGAGGTAAAATGTGTTACAATACTTATTGAATGACCTTCGTAATATAACACCTTGCAACCAATTCGACACAAAAAACAGAACTAGTGAAAAAAGAAAAACATTCATTTTGAAAAATTTGTCCAGTCGAAGTCAGTTCGCCGGAAGATGTGTAGTACAAGAAATTCTTCTCCAAAATCCAGTCTTTCATTTCGTTGGAATTTGTTGAAATATCACATACACTCAGTGACCAATTTATTATGAACCATCGGTTGCGAACATCCATTCTTCCAATATCCGTCCAGTTCTTCATTCAGAAATGTTATCTGACATTCCCTAATTGCACATTGCGATTATTTGGAAAGTTATTGCACATCTATTTCTTTTACACCCATGTTCATTTTTTGTATGTCTTTATGATCGTGCAAATGGATTCTTTGTGAAACTAGATGTCTGTATGTTCGTGCATGTTGTTCCTTTGTCTGGCTAGATGTTTACTGGCATTTTGACACACAAGCAATTCCGAAACATTGACAATTTCGAAGATGCTTATCCTCTATGTCTTGTACCAACTATGCGAAACTCTTTTAAACTCGCTAAGACCCTTATGCTTGGTCGTCCTTCATAATATACAGAACAATTCATTACATATTCAAACGCAACGACCAAGTTTCTGTGTGACATGATTGTGTCACCGGACTCATTCACTTTCTGGGAAATGTGATGTATTTCTAAATTAGCAGTTACCATTTATTCACTGCAAATAATAAATAGCACCGATTTCTAGCAAATTAGCTAGAGTCACACTGTAAACTCTAGATCGGTATAAATAAGAGAAGCTTAGTGCTTACGGCAGCAGTAAAAGTGATTGTTTGTGAAAGCGATACAGGTAAAACGCGATTTGGTAGACTTTGAACGTGGGATGATTGTAGGAGCTCGGAATCATGGAGTAAGTATCAGCGAAACCGTTGCATTCGTGAAATGTTCAACAGCAGCTGTTGTTAAGATCTTTAAAGACTGGACTGTCAGCCAGAAATCTGGGTCTCAACGTTCAATTTGTGGTCGTCATCAACTAGTGAATACTCGGGGGAATGGAGAGTCTCCAGAATTAAAAGAGACAACAGAAGGGCAACAGTGCAGCAAATTACAGCGTATCCTAATCAAGGATCCTCTCAAATGATCTCTGAATGCACTGTTCGCCGTAAAGTTAGTGGGATATGGAAGACGAAGGCCTGTACGAACACCTTTGCTGTCTACACATAACAAAAGAACATGTATCCCTTTCGATGAGCAGGAGCAGAAGGATTGGACAGTCGATAATTGGAAACAAATTATGCTGACCGATGAATTAAGTTTTTAGTTCACCATGCCGATGCAGAGTGAGAATTTGGCGGAAAGAACCGAAAGCATGGACCCCAAATGTATTACAACAACCTTCAAGCAGGTGGTGGCAGCGTGATGGTTTGGAGAATGCTCTTCTGGCATGCTTTGGGTCCTTTAATTCGTTTTGATAACGTCTGAATCGCACAATATATCTTTGTTGAACAAGTTCATCTTCTCGTGTTAAAGCTTCATCCCAATGGAGATGGCTACTTTAAACGAGATAATGCGAGATAATAAAAGAAATTATGAATAATTCAAATTCCATGTTGCGAAGAAACAATAAACACGGATCCAAGTTACAGTTGCAACAAAATTGTTATCGTTTTATACGCGTTTCGATAAATACTATCGCCAGTGGGCAGTGTGATTTTAAGTGATAGAATGTATAAAATAGTGTAGTTTTCTTATCGCGTGACAAAAAATTTAATAAT
Source organism: Rhysida immarginata (assembly GCA_023313115.1). Taxonomy (NCBI): domain Eukaryota; kingdom Metazoa; phylum Arthropoda; class Chilopoda; order Scolopendromorpha; family Scolopendridae; genus Rhysida; species Rhysida immarginata. Next base: position 15,474 of record JAHWFO010015200.1, read on the forward strand.
CGAGTGAGAGAACTTAGTAATACGAGTGAGAAAATAGTAAAAAAAAATGTATATCATATATTTAAAAAAGGAAGATCAAAGAGAAATATGTGTTAGATATCAGTCTTTGGGTTTTTTTTTTCAGTTTTTCCAAATTCAGCCACTTTGTGATGTCCGGTTGCGAAATGTGAATCCATAGTTCAAATGCAACGTGAATTGACCTTTATCACCTGTATTGTGATTGGTTGCCACTAAACGTCACTGATTTTTTTACAAAATGCAAATGGCGGAAACTGGACTTGTTAACGGCATTTGTTGACTGTATCGTAAGTGAAAGTTTTAATTGTTGTTGTTCAAAATTTTTGTTGCTATGGTTAAATATTGTTGTGTTCCCAATTGTCAGAGTGAGGAGAAAAAATAAACATCATTAGAAAATAATTTTATAGGTAATTTGGAAATGATTATGAAATTAAAACTATGAAAGGTTATCAGTAAGCATTTAAATCATTATATTTTACAAATTTACGGTTAATAATAATAATAAAGATGTATGTTGAATTAATAAAAATGATGATAAAAATCTTTAAAATAGTAAAAACCTATGGAAAATGAAAAAAAAAATGAGTTTTACTCAAATCACAAGTGCTTACAACACGACCAAGGGACGCCATTTTTTATGTGGTCACGTGGGTAGTCAAGGCTATGAAGGTTAAGAAGGAGTGTGAGAACGTGAGTTTATGATAAAGGTCAATTCCACCGTCAGTTCAACAAACAGCCGCCTCGCCCTAAGCAAACTTAGGAGTGGCATAAAATATTTGTAGAAGATGGTTCACACTTCGCAAATGCAGCATACAGAAAACTTCTCCTGTACGTCGCCAAATCTGCAAACAAGATACAACCCGCTCAACGTCATTTTCATTCAACTCGTGTACCAGATGAATTTCTTTCTGGGTGGAACTTTATTTTCTTCAAACTACAGTCCATAGGCATGTATTTGAGCAGCATTACGGGTACTGAGGTGAGGATCTTCAGTGAACGACAGTCCAACGTCAAGCTGTTTATCATCAGAAGTCGATGATTTTTGTCGACCAGGAATTTTACAGTACTTGACACTTTCCGTTTCATGGAAACGTCCCACGGTGCGCTCGAGAGCAGATCTTGAAATAGGATTGTTTGGACCGCGAAAATTTGCCCTTACTTCAGCGTACGACCTTTGATGATCGCCCCATTCTCGGATCATCAGAATACTTATTTTTTCTTGTTCAGAAAGGTATGTAACACAATTTCTGATTTTTTATTTATAACATACGATAATGAAGAATACTGGAAACTTTATAATAAAGAAATCGATGTTTCGCACATGTGTGACCGTCTTTAACATTGGAATTGATCTCAGCATTTGAAATTTTAAAATTCTTCAAACTTTCCAAATTTTTCAAATCTTTTCTTATTTATCTTTTGGTGAGAAGTTTATTTCTCGAGAGAATCGTAAAATCTGATTTTTCGCGATTACGGCGCCATCTGTAAAGAATTGAAAAAAATATTTCAGATATAAGTTTCGTATTTTTTTTTTTCGTAGAATCCGAATATTCAACAAAAAATAGGGATTCCTACTTAAGGTTTCAAGGTTGCCCCGTCCCCCACCCTCAGGATGGGGTTCGAGTTTGGTATCATTTGATAGTTTCTTTGAAAAATATTAAACACGTGTTTTCTAGAGCTTTTTCCGATCCGATATGTATTTCTCGAGATATTCCACTATATTCGTACAAAACTATATAATTATATCCACAAAAAATTTAAGGAAACAGAAACTATCGTCCATCGAGCATTACTTTTTGCTTGAGATTTGATGGGCACGTCATGTATTTTTTAAATTTTTATTGTAAAAAAATACAACATTTGAAATGGCCATCGCATCTCTCGCAAAGTAAAGCTGGACGGACTATAAAAAATATAATAATACATCTTTACATATTAAAAGCAGTATAATTAATAACATTAAAATAATTTGTTTTTAACAGCAAGTGGATAAATTGAAATAAAAAGACTCTTTAACCACAAATTTCTGTTATGGTTAAAGAGTCATTTTATTTCAATTTATCCGTTATCATTATCCACATAAATTATTATTTTGTTTTATTTAACAGCATGTATTGAAATTTTTGGAATTTTCACGAGTTGAAGAAACAGAAACGGCGAATAAATGTTCACAAATTTACAATTTTTCTGTTTTGGAGAAGGCCAGAATTTTTGTCTCGAGCTTTTTTTTGTCAAATATAGGAACCAATTTATAATTTTTTAAGCATATTGTTAGCTATTTTCAAGAATAACCCTTCAGCATAATGTTTAGTAAATTCATAAAAAGGAATTAGGAAATATTTTACCTGTACATTATTTTCCTAGTCACAAAACTGACCTAATCCGTGTTAAAGTGTGGCTTCATTAGTTTATTCAGTTGAGAAATGAGATAAAATTCCATGAATTGGACTTTACCACTCAATGAACTTACGCATTGCTTGGGACTTCTTTACGCATTTTTACATTTTATATTTGTTCATTTTTTATTTCATCATATAAAAATAAAAAATTCTCATTTTCTTTAAACGGAAAGGTGAATCCTCATTTTCTTCCATTTCTTTCTCAGAGCTGAAACGGAAAGGTGATCTTCATCCTCTTTCAATTCATTAAGTTTGAAAAGTCATAATTTTAAAACTTTTTTTTAATTCACTGATAATATAGCATGACATTGTAGTTTTGCATAAACGATTTTCTATTCCTAAATTTAAATGTTAAGCGTCAACTTTCCTAAACATCCCGAAATCGACCGTTCACAACGTCATCTGGGCATGGAAAGAGAAAGGCACCACAAGTGTTCCGCCTAGGATTGGAAGACCCAAGATCATGTCGGCCAGAGACCAAAGGGCTCTTCGTAAAGTGGTCATATTATACTCCTTTACTTGAACATTTATTTAAAAATTATACCGAAGTTAAGGCTTATTTTAATAAATTACGTATATTATGGTTTTGTTAGGGCATGTAAAGGGATAATGGAATAATCGGTGAGATTATCTGCTTTATGCCCTTTGTTTCGCAGTATTTGCAGCCTAGCATGAATTGTGGCCTCCTAAAATTGGCCGCATTGAATACAGTTTACTTATTTCTCTAATACGTTTTTTGACCCTTTAAGATTAATCTTTTATTAATCATGCGACATTAATGTCACGAGAGATCATACAATTTTATATGAAAAATGAAATCGAAATGCCATGTTCGTTGCTTTCTTTTAGTAAGAGTTCTCTTTTCGAATTTGCGAAGAAGTATTTTGCTTCTTTGGAGTTTCATTTACAAAAGCATTCAAAAGAGAAAACTCATTATGAAGTTCATTTCACCCTTGTGGAGACAATCCAATTTCCCTGATTCCCTCTTTTATCGTTTCGGTCGTTTTCCTTTTGATTTTTGTTTTTAATTTGTTTCCCTTTCTCTGAACCGTTATACGCAAATTGAACTCGCTCACATTTTATGATTTAATTAATTGCAGTTTATTAAGTCCAGAAAAGCATAACTTCATGGGAAAATTCCGCGCCACAGAAATTCATCTTTGATTTGATAATAGGCACTATTCTGCGAACAAACTTAAATTTGATGTATTTATTAAATTTATAAATACATATAGAGGATATCCCAAAAATGAGCAACGATTTGAAAAATCAATTAACGAAAAACGGAAGACGATTGATTTTAGGTAGGCGAGGGTATCCCAAAAATACATATAGAGGCGATTGATTGCTGCGTTCTGTTTAGGATACCAGGGGATTTATTCGCACCAAGTTTCAAAATTAGTTACAAATTTCGTCAACAAATACAAATGGCGCTGCTATTCTCTACGAATTAAAGCTCTAGATTAGGAAAGTACGGCAAACCTTTTCCGCGCCGCCCGCAGCTGCTGATTGGTATAACGGCTGTCACGTGAGTTTGTCAGCCATTGTTGGCCCAAACGCAGCGATAGATACCATTGAAATGCATGTGGAAGATGCAATTTAGATTAAATTTTTAATGGAATTTCCGTTGATTGATCCTAAATTTTAATCCGAATAAGCAAAATTTCATGATCCTTCAATCTATGCTCCTTGGAGGTTATTAAAATCGTTAAAATATCCGAAGAAGTAAAAAAAATAAAAAACTTTTTCACCACAACAAAAATTAAGGAAAAATACAACCTGTGTTGAATGAGTTTTTTATTTCTTTTATTTACTATTATCCACATACTTATTTTTTCCTTTTTTGTCATATTAGTACACATTCTGTTCACTTTTGTGCCTTTATTCCGGAAAATTTTTCATCCGAAGAAGTAATAAGAAGCAAGTACGTTTATATTATAAATTTACCGATTGTTATAGTATTGTTGCATTGTGCAATTCTCAGACGATCAGAAAATATAATTTTTTGTTGAATATAGTTCTTTTTAATAAAATACAATTCAATATAACAAGGTTAAACTGTCTGTGAAATGTGGAGGCAAAACTTGAAATAAACGTCCATGTTATTTTCATCTTATTTTAGCGAAGTTAATTATCACTCATCATTAAACTTGAATATAATGAAACTTTGCTATTTGGGTGAAAAAAAATATAGAAAATTTTAACTATAAGTTTTTGGTAGATTTTTTACGTCAATATTATAAATCTCCATAAATGAATAAATTTCAAAATACATTGCATGTGGAGTTATTTTTTTGTAATTTTTTTTGTAATCAAACGGATAGTTTTTCCAAATTATAATTTTTAAAATTTTCTATCAAAATATAATTATCAAAGTAATTTTTATATTTAAATCAAATACTTAAAATTAATAGTTCCTAATTTATTAAATTATATTTGATATTTTTTATAATTATAATTAAAATTTTTTTATAATTTAATAATTTTTATAATTTAATAAAATTAAAATCGGTAAAGTGAAATTTTTGATATAAATATAAAAATTAATTTGATAAAAGTTTATTAAGTTATATTTTAATCAAAATTTATAAAATTATATTATGATAAATAAAATTACAAAAACTACACAATGTTTTTTAAAATTTATTAATTACATGTAAATCGTGTATTAAGGATAAATAAATAAAGTGAAAATAAACTAAAAACTTAATCTGGTTATCATTAAATTGCCTCAACGTTATCATTATTTATGTGTAAAAAATTATAATTGAAAATAAAATTTAAAAGAAAAATCAATAGTTACTGAATTTACTGATTGTCAGTTATATTTCCAGACGATAATAATAAAAAATTTGCGAAAAGGATGCATTTAAGCCGAATTTTAGAGTAAGCGTAACTCACTAGATAGGGCCAACTGGGCCAACAATGGCGGATTTGGTAGCAGACGACGAAGTTTGCTGTACCATAATATTAGAAGTTTCCCTTCTAATATTATGGCCGTACTTTCCTAATCTAGAGCTTTACTACGAATTTAGTCTCTTCAGATCGGCATTCTGACCTCTCATCGTGACTGAGCATCACGCCTCTCATCGTGAAGCCACCGAGCGCCATCTTGGCCAATGAAAAAAGCGAGTTGCTATATCAATTGTTAGATTATATTTTCTAAGCGAGGGGAGGGATAAAGTAACCCCTTAACTCGTCCAATAGAGCAACTTCTATTGACGCAACACAAGACCTCTTGGCTCAACCACTCCTTAATAGTGTGATTGGATATGGGCGACAATTTCCATACACACCTGTGCCCCATTTACTTCATCGTTCAATCTTAGTGCTCGGAAACGCTTATGCGAGCTCAGCTGCACAACTGGTTTTGTTTAACAAAATTCTTTACTTCGTAAACTAGAATTAGCTAGCATTTAAACGGTTAAAATTCATCATCTAGTGTTAACGGATAGCAAAAACCATACTTTGGTTCACTATTAATTAGTGAAGTTCTAAAAGTTTTTTCTTGAAAGAAAAAAACGCGAGCGTCCTCGACAGCAGAAATCAATTGTTACTATCGCTCAAATGCGTATTCTCTAGGCATCGGAAAAGATACGACAAGCATGGCAACATGTTTTTTTTTTAGAACGACACACTCGACTTGAGAAAAGTTTTCTTGAACCAAAGAGAGAAAATTTCTTCATAATATAGAAAAAAGAACGGTCTCACCGATCACGTGGGCAATGTTTTCTCATCTTCATTATATTTTTCCCTTTCGCAGAATCAGCTACCTAATGTCAAAAACATTGTTTCTGCAGTTTCTTTATCGGCTCTCACTAATTTGCGAATCCAAAATTATTTCCATCTCTTATAGATCATTATTTGGATAATGAATTGGAAAACAATCACGTTATAAGACTCGTGAAGGTATCTTCAGAGTGTTACTTGAGAATAACATTTATTCCATCTAAGTAAAATGAAAACAATTTCAATGACAGGCTAGACAATCAGAAAACAGTATAATAGATTGGTAATTTTCAAAAATCATTAATTTTTTCACCTTAAATTTTAAATATGAATACCAAAATTTGTATTTTTGTTTTATATTTTTATTAGCATTCCAACTGGAATAATACAAACACAAAACAATAGAAAAATACATTGTTATTGGTTTGTAAAATTAGAAATAAAAAGTCAATCAATTTCTTATTAAAATGGTAACATTTTAAACATTTCTTATTAAAATGATAACATGATAGATAAATTCTTAATTGGAAATTGGTCCTTGGAGGAGTTTTTCACGCCATTACCTCCAATATTGATGAATAAATAGTGAAAAATAGTAAAGGAAATTCCACGGCCTAGACTCGAACCAGGGACCTTCGGGTTACTGTCCCAAGATAAATTCTTGCATGAAACACGAAGGCCATTTGGTAAATTCTGTCAATCTGTTCATTGTATTAAGATTGTATAATATCTTGACGGTGTAAAAAATGTTGTGATATTTTTAGAAAAATGTTTTTTTTATCACCATTGAATCATTTTTTATGAGAAGTTTTGATAAGTGTGATTTATCGTTGATGATAAATAAAAAATATAAAATAAAAATTTTAAAGCACACACTTTCACCTTAAGAAGTGCAGTAAAAAGTTAAAAAATCTAATTTTAAAAAAAGATAAAAGTGTGGTGGCGCGTTTAATACTATTAATGATTAAACTTTAAAAAGAAAATACTACATAATAAAATAAACATTAAAAAATTAGATTTTTTACTTTTAACTGCACTTAAGGTGAAAGTGTGTGCTTTAAAATTTTAATTTTTTATTTTATTCTTTTTCGTCTTTATTTAAAAAGAAAATAAGCTTTTATATCATAACTACAAAACCAAAAAAAATCTTGGAAGTCTGCCCAGTCGGCTACGTCTGTATCTCGGGAAAGCGTTTACAATACATACATCATAAACAATCCTCTCCACAATCAACAACTTTTGCTAGCATTGATGATCAAATTAACAAGAATTACATACGACAATTAACAACTCTAACAATAAACAACAATACAGGCAATCGTTACATCATGATTGCACTGCATACATATTAAAATTAAATATTAAATAACTTAAGAATAAATAAAACACTAGCGAAACTAACGATTGAAACATGCATTGTCATCGATAAGACGCCGTTGGGGAAAGTTGCAGAGCTCTAGGTAGTCAGGAAGTGGGCAAAATATCGATTACAATATTGCGTTTGATTATTTTCGATACAATATTACAAACAAAATATCTAATGAAAAATGTTTGATTATTTTCGATTTAACACATGGGCGTAAAAGTATAAAATTTTGATCTTAAAGAGCTGATTTTGACATATTTTATCTATCACTATCCAAGATGGCTGCCGCTGACTTCACTCGCTGCTATGCTGAGAGCGGGTGATGCTCACTCCATGTTATAGAGGTCAGTGTCTATACCTTACTCAGCATTCCAATTGAAATGTTTACACGGGCGTCTGCGAATTTTGTCCTCAGACTGCGTCACATTATTACTGCAAATGGTGGTTATTGTGAAAACATTGTTTTATAGGTTTTTCCCGTCAGCAGCGCCATCTGTTGACGAACTTTGTAACTAATTTTGAAACTTGGTTGGAATAAATTCCCTGGTTTCTTAAGCAGAACGCAGCAAATCGTACATTTCTATCACCTTCCGTTTTTTGTTAAATGATTTTTCAAATCGTCGCTCATTTTTGGTAACCTGGTACACATACTGAATACTTTTACATAGCAAATCCATTAAACTCTGCATTTCTTGAAGGCTATTTTTCATTATATGAAGAACTATCCAACCTTTTTTAAAACAATAGGCTGCCATTCATACGCCTTATATACAGGGTGTCTCAACGATACACGTTCAAAATGAAACAAGATTAAACAGAGTATAAAAAAAACGACTTTAATGAAACTTTCACTATCGCCTAGCTATATCAGTCTATATCTTGAAAAGTACTGAACCGATTTTGATGAAACTTGGATTTATCCCTAAGTTGAAAGATACTTAATCCAATAAAAAAAGAATTATTGCAATCCCATTTCTAGTTTCTAAGAAATTTGTGGACAAACATACATACTCTTACGGGCCTTTTTCTGAGAAAAATTTATTTTTTTATTTAGAGCGTAATTTTCATTTTTTTTTTATTTTTTTATTATTTGTGATTTTTCCCTTTGGTATGCCTATTTTTTTGTGCTTGTAGTTTTTGTAACAATGCTTGTAATTTGTTCATTTGTTGTAGAGTTATTAATTCGTGTGCGTGCGTTCGTGTCTCGCTTGGTTTGTATTGTTGTGCGTGTGTATTTGTTTCCTTCTGCGTATGTGTTTCTTCGAGATTTTGGTAGTCTTTCGTCGGCAGTTCAACCTTCCACTTGGGTGGATAATGCATCATGTTTTTCTGCTGGCTTTCATTCCTTACCAGTCTGGTTTTGGAATTCGTTTTCCAGTTATTCTACTTCGACGTAGAGTTCCCTTTTTAAACACTCCATTATGTACTGTATTCTTCGGACGGGCGCTTAAAGGATAGGCCCTATTTAGTGTATTACGTTTGGTTTCTTTCTTCAGACGGCGTAATATCTGTGTTGTGGACATTACATTTGCTTCAGGTTACGTTGGGAACCTTCTACATTTTCGTAGCTCCGACGTTGGCTACCGTCTTCACTGACCACACCAAGGATGTGCGGCTTGTTCTTCGCCCGCAGCCGTCCACGTGTGTCGCGGCTTTCTCTCCGCCATGATTCGTGTGCTTCCCGAGGCACCTTATAACGGGTCTGGTTTAGGTTAAGCTTACCCAATATTTCCTACTAACCTTCATTTAACCCGCTATACTTTTTACTCTTATTATTAGTGTGTAGTTCTCTTTTAGATTTGCCCTTCCCTGGGTTCGCTTGCGTTCTCCTTTTCTGTTTCGTTTTTCTTCGTTTCTTTTCAGGTGCCTCGGCCTTCATTAGTTTCTTCGATTTTTTTCAAGACTTTCGTCGTCTGTCTGCAGTTTCCGGTTTCCCAGTTCTTGGACCGTCTTCCGCTGTTGTTAGTCCTGTGTTTGTTTGTGGCGTCGCGGTCAAGTCTAGTTCTGTGTGCCTTCGCCTCGCCGTGTACTGCAATTTCTCTCCCGATCATCTATCAATTTTCTTTTTTTTATTACTAAGATGGAGATTTGTTTGTGCTGAACTTTCCTCTCTATCTTATTTTTTGGAATGTTTTGTGTGGTAATTCAACTTTGTTATTGTAAATAAAGATTACAATTTTTCTTGGTAACCGTTTGGGCTAAGTTTTCCCTTTTTCCCTTTACTAAGCTTTTAAACTTTACTCATAGTTATCTGGGATTTTTCCTTAGGAAAGTTCCTTTTTTTTTAAGAATTTTTTAAATTTTATTTTTGTTTATTTAATGGATTTCTTTGGGGACTTTCGTCTGGGACAGTAGTCTTACCTTCCCTAGGGTTAGCAGTCCTTTAGTTTTTCAGTAATTTTTTTGCCTACGCTTACCTTAATTTTTTCCCCCTTTTTGGCATGCGTATGTATGTAATATTTTTGGAATTGCACAATATTTTCTCCCGTTCGATGCGTATGTATGTAATATTGTTGGAATTGCACAATATTCATATATGTTAGTCTATGTGGGCTTCTAAACAAGTATGCCAAATTTCATAAGCGTGTGTATGTATGTATGTATGTATGTATGTATGTATGTATGTATGTATGTATGTGTGTGTTTGTCCACGTATTTCTCAGAAACTAGAAATCGAGTTGCAATAATTCTTTTTTTATTAGATTAAGTATCTTTCAACTTAGGGATAAATCCAAGTTTCATCAAAATCGTTTCAGTAGTTTTCAAGATATGGACTGATATAGCTGAGCGATAGTGAAAGTTTCATTAAAGCCGGTTTTTTATACTCTGTTTAATCTTGTTATTGTTTAAAAACATCGACCGGTAAAGAAAATCACAAAATTGTTCAAGTTCATAGGTCATCGAGGTGAAGTCGTTGATAGTAATAAGTTCTCAATAGGAAAAGGGATGATAAGCGAAAATTCATTTGAGATTTTAACGTTTTTTTAGGATTCAAGAATTTCGTAAGGTTCCATTACAATACATATACAGGGTGTACCCGTTACAATACAAATACAGGTTGTACCAGAAAGGTTTACTACATTTCAAAAATCTATATTTTTTTTAAAAAATGAAGATTCAGAGATTGGCGACATATTGAAATATTTGTAATAATATTAAGTTTTGTTTATATATGTTCAATGTATCTTCCTCCTGCTGCACGGCACACAACTAGCCGATAATCAAATTCGAAGCACATGCAAAAAAGAAAGGAGAAAAATCTCCATAAAATAGTCCAAATAGCAGGAAATAAATGACGTAAGATTGAGATACAAGTTGTCAAATATAAGATGATAAAATACGGGTGAACGTTTCATTTAAACTGGTAAAGACATTTCTGAAGCGGTGACTTTACCAGTGCAAATTCTGCTCAAGGGACATTATATTTTTCCCTTTAGTTTTTACATATTTTTTATTGTAACCAATACTTGATTAGCAAAGGAAAAAAATCCCTCACAAAAGAGCATGGAGAAAAGAAAACTATTTCTATACGATATTAAAATTATCTGTTACCTAAGTATGAAATTACGAAAAAGGAATAACTTAAAAATAAGGAAATGTAATAATGATGTAATTGGATCTAGGCTATTATAACAAATCGGCTACGGTAAAAACTATAGAGTGAACATCAAATGAAGTTTGCGCATTAATTAGGGAATCGGGATCTTGTTGATTTGCTTTGTAAATCTCTGTAGATTGTAAAATGTTGGTTCTTATGGGGCCATTGCAAATGTGAATAATGTTCATAGAGTTATTGGAACATATCGATTTAATTGCAATACTTCTTTTCAATTCGCAATTTTGCTACTAGTTTTAAGGAACATGCATCATCTTTTAACGAAAAGGACAATAAATCCCAATATACTACTCACCTCATTAAAAAAGGACACAACCTTAATAGTGGCAATAACATCATTCAAATGTTTCTTATTTCGCAAGTAAAAAAATATCTGGCGAAAAGCATGCAATTCCATCCATTTTGCGTTACTTTTTGAAAAAAAAAAGGCTTAGGTACAAGGGAAGTGGCGAAATAAATTTTCCATGTGGAGAGCTCAGGGACTGCCATGAAACGCACAGCACAAATGGTTCAAGCTCAAGCGCTTCAAATCAAGATCCGGACGGCGACCTTTTGTGAAGACGAAGCCCTGAGCGAGCAGGTCGAACAGCAGCAAAACACCATCACCCACAGAATATCGCAGAGAGATCCTCTGGTCGGACGGCGGTTAACAATGCTCACGAGAACGAGAGCAGAGTTTTTTTTTCTACAAACCGGTCGAATGGTAACAGGGGAATGGACCTTTTTAAGCAAAGGCGGCAACAAACTGTAGATCACGATGAAATTTACTTCGATAAATAAACTCTGATTTGTTTGTGATTTGTTTGAATTTTTCATCATGGGAAATATACGAGCGAAATTTTGACTCAAAGTGAAACTGTAAATTAAGGTCATATCGGATGACAAATAAAAGTCAATTTTCTCGATATTTTAATCTTGTGTATAGGAAACACATGACCAATATTTGACGCTCCCATAATTCCGAAAATTTTCAACTTAAAATCTGCTGACGCAGTAAATGATACTCTGCCCAGATATGTGAATCGATAGCAGTTTTAATAATAAATATTTTTAAAATAGGTTGATATTATTTAACTAGATAAAAGATTTTGAAAGCCGAAATATTAGCATCTCCGATTATCGATCTGAAACCCTCCTAACGAGTTATGCTACTCTCCCTTCGTTATGTTAGTTGTCAAGAGATAAATTATATAAAGAAATAAATCGCGTACAAGATAGTTTTGGATAAACTTTTCGAAAGTAATTTGTGCTAGCCTTCAGGTAAAAACAACGATGTTAACCTCTTCTTTAGAAGGACGACTTATTGAATGAAAATTAAAATTTATTTAAGCAGATTATACATTTTGGAAAGGAATCAAAATTTAACAAATTTTTAATTCATAGGCCCAAAAAATTTGTTCTAAAATCGGATTACATTTTCAAGGAAAATTTATTACACGTCTAGACGAAAGCAAACTGAGCCAAAAAGAAAAAAAAAAATGCTCAACATACTTCCAATACGTTTAAACCAGGGACGTTTAGACTTGTTCAGCATGGAATTCCGAACAAAACAATAAAAAAAATTCCAAAATCCGATGAACGGATCACCAACAAACACATGTTGAATTTATTAGTTACCTCCCTATGCACTTCAACAAATCAAAAAAAATTTACCAAAAATTACAATAATAACATTCACTTTCATGAGGAAAAGCAAATAAAAAGCATGTATCAGCATACACAACAGTTCTAGGATGGCAAGCTACACTGTTCCAGAAATTGTGATTGTTGGTGATCCGTTCATCGGATTTTGGCAATTTTGTTTTGTTTTGTTGGGAATTCCATGCTGAACAAGTCTTCAATTGGAATTTTTAGTGTATCTGTTACGGTTATTAAAATAGGATTTGAATGTGTCCTAATTTGCATATTTGGGATGATGAAAAGTGCACCATGGGATAGGTCACTCACAACTTCCTATTCATTGGATTCATCAAAATGACATAACTGCTTCGGTTACGAAAATAAAAAAGGGGGCTCATTTTTGTGCTCACCATGTACAATAACATAATAATAATTTATTAAAAATAAATCATTTGTTACCTTCCTCAAATGAAATATAATATGTAAAAAATTATAAAAATATATTTTTAATAATTTAAGTTAGTTTTATATATAGTTTGTTCAAAAACATGTTTAAAAAAAATGAAATGGAAGTGTGAAAGGAGTGGATTTGAAACACGGGACCTTTAGCATTGGTATCTATCAAGTTACCCACATGACCACGTTGACTAACTGAATGTCATACTCTCTGAATTTGTAAACATGCATCAATAACCTACATAATACTAACTTTAAATGATTATATCTCATTAACTAATGCCCATTAGCATGAGTTACTATGCCATATAATAGTGGGAGGGGTGCATAACAACATATTTAAATTTCAGTTGAATCCAAGCTTAACAGACATGGTCCCCCCCTTGTTAGAATCGAAATTATGACGTCGTCGTTACAGCGCCATCTGAACTTCTCCAATGAAACACCCAGGAATCCGTATTACATGCAAATTAAGTAAATGACATGTCTCTTTATTAATGGTCTCTGGTGGCCACACACAGCTGCGGACGCTACAGATGTGACGTTTTGGACGTTTGGACTCGTCGCGGATGGTTTTATTTGCGAAATATATTCTGGACGTCCAAAACGTCTGTCGTAGACGGGCATGCGCAGTAGATAAGCAATGGTGATGTGCTCATCGCCTGCAGCTTAATTTTTTGATTTCAATCACGTGAACATTCTACGAGTATGGCGTTTCTAGAGCAAATAAAAACATATTTTTTTGTAAAAAAAAAATTATATAGCTAAATAAATGCAAATGCATAATTCATTAATAGGATTAAAGAAGTATAAACAAAAGAATAAAAACTAGTGGCTTTACATAAACAGCAAACCAACAAGATTAAAGAAAGAGAGGAACAAAATCTCGTTGTAGCAAACTAATTAGTTTCAACGTTTATTTCTTATTTTTCAAAAGATACTTTGAAAAAGATAGGAACAAAAATCAAAACAATTAATATTTGGTATTATAAAGCCTCTGTCCATATCGTTCCGAAAAACTATGAATGAAAAACATTTTGGCATAATTATAATTATATCGTAAATTCTTTATATTTGTAATACATTATTTCTTTTAAAATTAATTTATCTTCTCTTTACGTAAATCTTCAAAGAAGCAATGAAATAAACAGAGTTGTATACAAATCGGAGTGAGCATAGCATCCGCCGTTGCATGGTGCTCGGTGTGTTCATAACTTTAAGCTGCAGGCGATGAACTTGTCTACTGCTTGTCTACTGCGCACGGAACAGGACAACTAGGCTATGGCAAAGCCACTGTAAAAAAAAAAAAAAAAAAAAGCTTGTCTATTCTAGGGGGCTATGGACAACTGGGCACGGCTAACTGGGCGATGGTCAACTGGGGACAAAAACTTGTTGACTCTCAATGGATAAACATAATGAATTTTAACGTCTCAAACATTGAAGTTCGTACAGAGTGGAAAAATTTTTAATATTTAAATCGGAACAATATATTAATGAATACATGTCAAAATTTTATTATATTAAAAAAATTTCCGACTTAAATATTAAAAAAATTTCCGACTTA
>JAHWFO010015202.1:0-38823 GCA_023313115.1 Rhysida immarginata
AGGTAAGTGACTTCATTAACTCTGACCACACTTCATAGCAATATCAGCTGAGATAGGACAGGTACAGACGGATATGGAAAACCAATTAGCAGCATTTATGCTTTTGATGCTTAATTAATTAAATTATTAATAAGAAAGATGCAGCCTTTGCCCCCGCAACCACCTGAAATCACCCTGTCATCTTGTCTGTGCCATTTCCTGTCTTCCACCAATACTTGGAACTTCGCTTATAAAATTTTTAATAGGAAGACAATGAGAAAATAAAAGTAAAAAAATTTTGCCCCTTACAAGCCCATATACACTGGCTGACAAAAAAAGTGAAGCACCCAGAAGGAGTGGTCCAATATTATCCTATTTTGGTACACATGTATACCACTGCTGCGTGAGTAAACAATTAGATTCACAAGGATCTGTAATGTCTAGAACGCTCACCAGAGTGCATTCGTGATGTCACCGCAATGTTGCTGATAAGTTGTTACCAAGTCAACTACTGTGAGACCGACAGTTACACAAGACGTTCAGAGAAAATTACTGTACTGTACAAAACACCCACAATGCCTCGCATACGCATTACTCATCCTATCCACAAACTGACAGCATTTGACAGGGGCCTCATTGTGCGACTGCATGAGGCTGGTTGGTCGTATCTTGCAACTGCCAGGCATATGGGCCATTCAGATGTCACAGTGGCCCGATGTAGGAATCAATGGGTACGTGAGGGCACCCGTGCACATCATGCAGGTTCGGGTCGACCAATAAACACCACCCGAAGGGAGGACTGTCGTATGATGCTCCAAGCATTAAGGAATCCCATGGTATCGGCACCCGCCATTCGCAAACATGTACTGGAGACTCTACAACATCCCGTGAGTTCCCACACAGTGTCTCGAATTTTTGTAAAGCACTTGTTCGAGCACTTGCAAATTTAGTAATGTGAATGCACACAGAATTTTTAATAGCAGGACTAAATCGGCCTTTTCAGCCAGCATTCCTATCACTCACTCACTCACTCACTCACTCACTCACTCACTCACTCACACACACACACACACACACACACACACAAACACACACACACACACACACACACACACACACACACACACACACGCCCACACGCACACCTTTCCAAAATGCCCAAATTTTTGAAATTCCATTCAGCAGAGGTGGAGAAAAGTGTACTGAAAGATGTGCATGTTTGAAGAGATCAAACACAAATATCTTTTAATGAATTTACTTAAAAAGATAAGTTATATAAGGGTCGTACAAATGAAAACGAATATTTGTGTGGGGAAAAAAAAAAGACGTGTAGGACCGTAAGTTTTTGTTTTCAACAATTGCGAAATCCTATGTGCAAACTGAACAATAGGTTGCAAGTGTTGCATCACGTGAGAAAGAACAATACCTTGCGCTTCGAAGCTCTGCGAGTGATCGCTTCATCCAAACAACAAAATGGAGTCAACGAAACAGGAACAGAAGGCAGTAATTCGTTTTTTGACATGTGAAGAAGTTTCAGTTTCTGAAATTCATCGTCGTATGCAGAACGTCTATTGAAATGATTGCCTAACCTTCACTCGTGCTTGGGCATGGAGCAAGAAGTTTTCGGAGGGACGGTCATCATTGCAAGATGATCGAAGACCTGGACAAGCAAACCGTGCCATCACGGAAAACTGACGCTGTCTTAAAGGAAAGCAGAAGAGTGACCATCGATGTCGTGGTTGCTAAAACTGGCCTTAGTCGTGGAACTGTTCACTCCATTATCAGGAACCATCTGCACTACAGAAAAATCTGTGCACAATGGGTCCCACATCATTTGACATCAGAACAACTTTGGAGTTCAAATGGTCATGTCCCTGCAACATTTGACTCGCTATGAACAGGAAGGAGAGAGTTTTCTCGACAGAATCGTTACAGGGGATGAAACTTGGTGCTTTCATTTCCAGTCCGAAAGCAAACGTCAAAGTCGTCAATGGAAGCATTATGGGTCACCACCGCCGAAAAAATCAAAACCAATTGCAAACAGCACGGGGAAGGTGATGTTGACAGTGTTTTTTGATCGCAAGGGCCCGATCTTACTGAACTTTCTGGAAAAAAAAGGCACCACAGTTAACGCAGCACGATATGGGGAAACATTGAAGGCACTGCGTGGCCATCAAATACAAGCGTCCTGGACTTCTTACAGAAGGAGTGCTTCTTCGCCACGACAACGCGCATCCTCACACATCGAAAGCAACGATCAAAAAGTTCAACTGGGAAGCAATGCAGCATCCACCTTACAGCCCTGACTTATCCCCACGTGACTTTCACGTGTTTGGGGATCTCAAGAAACGTCTAAAAGGCCATAGGTTTCAGTCGAATGATGAAGAGAAGGAAGAGGTTTTGGGATGGTTCCACATGCAACCAAAAGACTTCTTCCATAAAGGAATTACATGCCTTGCTACACAGTAGGATAAATGCCTTAATACATATGCAGAGTATTTTTAAAATTCCTTGTATACGCTTTGGATAAAATAAATAATTTTCGTTTTCATTTGTACGACCCTTATATTTTTAAAAAAAAAAAACAAGAATGGTCAAGAAGGAATTTGCATAGCCTTTATACAGGAAACTTGTTCTTTTCAGGAAAAAAAATTATGGCAATCCCAAAATGCGAGGGGATATCAGAAAGTAACATCATTTATTTTTAACAGAGAAAATTTAGTTTCAGTGTAAAGTTAACACAGCCAAATAGAAAGCCGAATACAAGCACAGACATTGCATAACAAGAATTGTTCCTGTGCATACGCACTACGTGCTACCAGTCATTTTACAAATGACCACCGCTATCACATCATCTACAGTGTAAGAACAGCAAGCTGTTATAAGGTTTCTTTTTGCAAAAGATAAGAAGCTCGCTGAAATTCATGGGGGAAATGGTAGAAGTTTTATGGTGCCGACTACCTGGACTATTTCAATGAGTGCAAATGGTGTAAAATGTTTCGGGAAGAAAGAGTCAGCCTTACCAATAAACAGCGTTCTGTGCAACACCAGCCATTATTGAGGACATTAACAACACAATCAGAGAAAACGCCACATTTCCTCAAAAGAAATATTTTACATATCCTGTGGATCTGCATGGGATGTGGTCCATGAGAAGCTTGGATACAGCAAAGTCTGTTCATGTTGGATTCCAAAACGTCGGACACCAGAAGAGACTGGCAACAAAATGGTGTGCAGTCTGCAACATCTGCAGCGATACAACCAGGAGGAAACTGCGTTTCTGAATGGCACGTCACAGCAGATGAGTCCTTGGTCTTGCACTTCACGCTTGAGCCTAAAACTGCAAGCATTGTGTAGAAACATCAAAATTCTCCTGTTTGCAAAAAAATTCAAAGTTTCTCCTTCAGCCCGGAAGATTATGCTTACAGTTTTTTTGGGATATGCAAGGCATCCTACTCACCGATTTCCTGCCTCGTGGGTCAACCATCAATGCTGCTACTTATTGTAAAACCTTACCTATACTGTGGCACGGTATTCGGGACACATCACCAGAAAGAGGAAAAGATGTTTGACTTCTTCATGATATGCATGCCCGTATGTGGCCAACGTCATCCAAGCAAAACTGGTCAGTTTCAGGTGGAAGGTTCTGGACCACCCAGCCTACAGTCTAGACTTAGCACCCTCAGAAAACCACCTATGCGGAAAAGTGCACTGTCATATAACTGAATTATGACCACCCACTTAGTAATGGGAGTAGCCACCCTTCACCACTATAACTGCTGCTAGGCGTCGTGGCATAGACGCAAGAAGTCGCGGTATGTGTCCGATGGTATGGCAATCCATTCCGCTTGAAGCGCTGTCCACAGAGCTTCGAGAGTCATAGGTGGAGGGTCCAGCTGCCGTACATGGTGATCAAGGTGCTCCCACAGATGTTCGATTGGATTGATGTCCAGCGAATTAGCGGGCCAAGGAAGCACTCGAAAGTCAGTAGAGTGTTCCTCGAACCAATCCAGAAGATGCGCCTTGTGGCAGGGTGCATTGTCCTGCTGGAACACACCATCACATTGGGGGAACAGCGTGAGAATGTACGGGTGCACCTGGTCTGCTACGATTGACAGATAGCCACAGGCATTCAAATGCCCTCTAGATGAGTCAGTGGACCTAACTGCTCCCAACAGAAGATCCCCCACACGTGCACACTAACCCCACCAACCTGTTTCCGGCCCACAATAGCCTCCTACAGTATCTTTTCATGATGTTCACGACACACTCGCCATCGCCCGTCAATCTTATGGAGCAAAAACCTTGACTCGTCGGAGAAGGCGACCTTAGCCCACTTGTTTGTGGTCCAATGGCGCTGCTCATGAACAAAATCTAGGCGTTGTTGATGATGACCCCTGCTCAACATGGGTGCAGCAACCATACGTCGACTGTTCAGGCCCATCCGTAGCAGGGTGCGTTCAACGGTATTGTCGGATATACGTCTGTTGGTACCACTGTTGAATCTGGTGGTCAGTCGATGGACTGTGGCTCTCCTGTCACCTTTTACGAGTCGTCGTAGGCGCCGCTCACCCCGTCGGTCGATGGCTCGTGACCCTTTACAGCGATGGCGTTGGGACGCGATTTCTGTCCCTGCTGTACACCTTCACTACAGTGGACCGTGAACAGTTCACAAATCGCGCCGTTTCGGAGATAGTGACACCCCTGCTATGATAGCCTATTATCATCCCTTTTTGGATGTCCGTTAAATCTGGATGATTACCCATCTTGAGGCTCGTGCACCTGCCGTTTGATGCACCAGCTTTAAAGCTTTCTCAGACTGTTATACAAATTTTGCAATGAGTAATCGTTGTTGGGGCGAACCATGCATGTACTTTGAAGGGGTGCTGGTCATAATTCATTTATATGACAGTGTAAATAAACACATGTAGTATCAGCTGCACTTACAAGGGAATCCCTCGAACATGTATGTCACAGATTTCCACCAAATTGAAATATGTTACTCATCTGAAGCTACTATAGATGCTTGCAAAATAAGAGAGTGCAACATTTTGTTTCTTTCAAAATAAACCGCAAAAACGAAAAATTTGAGCATACATAACCATACAAAGACTCCATTGTTAAAGCTGATAGGCTATGTGGGATTCCCTTGTTAGTTGTTTTGTAATTTTCTTTGAAAAAAAATAAATGGCGTTACTTTCTGATATCTCCTCGTATCATGTTTTAATAAATGTTGGAGAAATTGTACACGTTCTTGAATGGTAGGAGTCCCCCAAGGTATATAGAATAAGGTACCACCACTTTGGCTGGCGAGCGCAATTCGCGGACAAGCGTCGCTTCGTATGACGTCACGAAACAGAAACCGGTAATTGACGATCGCTTTAGATATTACGTAAAATCGAAAATACTAGTGGAAAATTAAAAATAATTTCTTTTTATTTCACAAAAAAAAAATACAGCAGCACAATAAGGGAATCTTTAGGTGTTGAGCCGCTACTTCTCCGCATTGAGAGATCTCAGTTGCGCTGGTATGGCCACATGATACGGATGCCGTAAACTAGACTTCCTAGGCAGTTGTTATTTTCCAAGCGGGTGGGTAAGAGACCAAGGGGTCGGCCTAGAACCAGGTGGCTAGACTACATGGAGAATCTGGGTTCGAGTCGCTTGGATATTACCAGGGAGGACATGCGCCTGATGGCGGAAGATCGCGATCGCTGGAGATCCTCCATAGGGCTGCTGCCCCCGCGACCCTAACGGATAAGCGGGTTTGAAAAGTAAGTAAGTATATTATATTTATTTACAACAGTTTATTAATGTGTGGATAATTTGTTTCTCAAAAGTGGAAATTTCTATTTTCTTCGCCGACGTCGGAATTTTGAATTCTACCAACTGATTTCTGATGATAAATTTGCAATTCTTTCTTTGGCTCGTTTTAAAATCTCACGCTTCTGATAATGTTTATGTCGATTTGATAGTTTAGGTGATGGTATATGTTACGTTTTCTGCGGTATTGGCAGCGTTTGCTCTTGTATGTGATGATATTTCAGGATTCAGTGATGGTACTGCTCCCTTCTTCAACCTTTTCACTTGTGGGAGTTCTAATAGTTCATTTTTCAAATCACACTCATAGTCTGAAGGTTTGAAATGGGCTGAACAGATTTTGATATAATTTGGATTGAGTCTGTCAGCTTTTACAGAACGCTATCCATGCTATTTTAATAGATGCATCTTTTGGAATTGAATGATAAATTATGTTTACTGTTTTTCTCGCATGATTTGAACGAGTGGCAACTGAGCAAGAGAGTGTATTTTTTGATATTTTCACATAATTTTTACTACACGAATTATTTATTTCTCGAAAAACTTGCGATTCACAGTTCATGACTATCGATTAAAAAGAATTATTCTAATTAATGGGAAATTAAGCCTAAAATGGGGTATTTATGGTTTAATAAAGATTAAAAAAGGTTGAATTTGATGAAGAAATGTAAAAGAATGTCCGATTTTCCCCGTTCAGTTAATGAAACTCCCGTCGTCTGCTGTCGCCATTAAAAAAAAACGCATCGCGCATCTCCAAGTGCTTACCCCCTGTGGGCCCCCAATACTTTTTCTTTCCCCCTCCCTCCCTCATAAAAATTAAATGAACATTTAAGGGACTGCACAGATCGATAGAAAAAGGATTAAAGATCAATATAAATATTTTTCAAAATCTTCAATTTTTTGACCAAAAAAATTTGAATTTTTGCTTAGTGTGTC
This sequence comes from Rhysida immarginata, assembly GCA_023313115.1. Lineage (NCBI taxonomy): Eukaryota > Metazoa > Arthropoda > Chilopoda > Scolopendromorpha > Scolopendridae > Rhysida > Rhysida immarginata. The sequence goes on from JAHWFO010015202.1 coordinate 6,736, forward strand.
ATCTTAATAATTATATAAACAGACATCTAGCACTATAAATAATACCTTTAGAGCATTTGCAGCCATATCCGAACAATCAACAAACCATTGTGACTTAATTAATGGTTCAATAATGTCCTTCGATCGGCTAAAAAAATTTTTATGGGGGGGGGGGGCAGGAAACGAAGTAAGATTATTGCATAGTTATTTTCTGAAATGATGATGTGATAATTTTATTTCATTTGATCTTGAGTGTATAAAAAAATGAATTCTAAACCTGCACATGGGAACCACCATTGGATTTTCCTCGGTTTTTCGATAATATCCTTTGTCAGTGAGGTATTTTAAAACAGCTTTTCTAGCATGAAATCTTTTCATTCCCTTCACATAAAAAAATAAAAGCAGAGTAAAAGTAAGTTACCAAACACCAAGTTTACGAATTTAAAAACACTTTAAAGAAAAAATAAAATAAAAAAAAAATACAAAAATTCATCTTTGGTTCACTGAAAAAATATTTACTAACAGTAAATTCTCCACAATCTCCTATGATGTTTCCTGCATCATCAATAATGGTTAAGAATGGAAGACCATGCCTCTTTCCAACCTCGTAATCCGTGGGATCGTGCGCTGGAGTAATTTTCACAGCTCCTGTGAATATAAATTACATCAGGAAAATTACCGTTATACATCCTTAACCATCTTACGCCACGCCATTTTTTGGAGGAAAAAGTGATTTCTGTGATAACTCGGGAAACTTTTTTTTGTAAAGTAATAAATGATCTTTTTGGACCAAAACTTTTTGTAATAAATCGGAGATGTTTGTTGGTTTATAGCATGTATTTCATTTTCACATAATTAATTTCACTTTTTTTGAAAAAATAATAGAAATCGTTAAATAATGTCACAGAAATAAAATACACAGTTTCAAAATTTTTTCAGAATTTATACATGAAAGTTCACAAAAAATGAAAAGTGTCACATTTTGGTGAAGAAATTTTTACAATATGTTTGTAAGTTATTTTTCTATGAATTTGCATTTGAATTTATGTCAAATTGTAATTTGAGCTCGCTAACATAAACACGTCATTTGGTAGCATCAAACAGCTATCGCGTGCGTTACCCACGTGACTGGCTCCCCCTATTACGAGCAACGGCGCGAAGTTCAAATCTCCTTTGTTATCTTAGCGATGTTGATGACGTAATGCAATGGCGCAGCCAAAAGTGACGTAGCGACGGGGAGGAGGACGATTGCAAGGGCTCGGATTTTTATTGAAATACCATAATATTTTCTACTTCCATTTAAAAATAATTAAGACATCGAAAGCAGGAGTGTGTTTTGAATTGTTTTTTGAATTGTTTTTTCCCATTCTGGACTGCGGTATTGTGTAATGGAGGTGTCAGTGCGCGCGAAATATGAAAATTTTCTCCTTTTATGCTCCAGTGCTCTAAGTAAGTCTAAATGTCATTTTTTTTATTACACTCTGATAAATATTTCTGCCTATTGCTAGAAAATAAATGTAGGGGTTGAAATATACAAGCAGTTTGAGATATGTAGCTGCATAAGAGATTTATTTATAAGATTAGATATACATCGCTATTTGGTCGATTTGCAATGCTCTTCATTATGAGAGCAGCATGTTATAAATATTTTTTTATTAAACTTCTAATGTGTGCATGTGCCTAATATTAAACAGATAATTTAAAGGAAGGTTTCTATATTATATATAAAAAAATTCGCGATTAAGTGTCAAAAGTTTTAACGTTATTGAGTTTTAAATTTCGAGCTGCGTGCATCCAATGGTCAATTCTGATACAGAGGCCAGAAATGGAAGTTCCTGGTTCAAGACGATTAAGTAAAAGGAAATGGGAGAAGTACAGGGTGGATATAAAATAAGTTCACCTACTCAGAACCCTCTAGAGCCCAATCTAAAGAACCGATTGTGGTGCAAATTCAGACGACGGGGGAGATAATTCCGGAAAGAAAAAAATGAGTGCAAATTTTCACCACCCAGGTGAAAATGCAGCCTTGTGGAATGACAAATGGAGATTTTAAAACTACACATACTGGTCAATGAATTAGAAACCAATGATGAATTACTGTACTGATATGTAAAGCGGGGTTTAACAGAAACGAGTGTGATATGCAAATGAATGCAATCATGTGAGGTACATACTCATTCCAAGCTGCAGGTACAGGGCAGGAACAAGCACACCTGTCTGAGTTCCAAAAAGGAGTTATTGTGGGAGCGTGTCTAGCTGGAGCTACAATTTCCAGGACAGTACAACTGACCGCTATCTCAAAAGGTCAGGTCTCCAAGATGTTCGATGCGTGGAAACAGAAACCATCAGAGCTGACAAAACGGCAGAATTGTGGATCAAAAACAATCAATACAGACAGGGACCGACGTCGTCTGAGACGGATTGTGCGGCAAAACCGAAGGTCTACTGTGGAACAACTGACGGCAGACTTCAATGAAGGATCGTCGCAACCCATCTCCTCCAGAACAATGTGCCGAGAGTTGAAGCGAATAGGGATGGGAAGTCGCATGCCACTGAGAGCGCCCCTGGTGTCGGCAACAAACCGGAAAGTTCGCCTGCAGTGGTGTAAAGAATGGTGTGACTGGACAGTAGACGACTGGAAAAAGGTGATGTGGTCGGACGAGTCACGTTACACATTGTTTTGCACCGATGGCTAGCAGAGAATTTGGCGGCAGTCCCACAAAGCGATGGACTCCTCACGTGTTGTGAACACAGTTCAAGCTGCAGGAGGAGGTGTCGTGGTATGGGCCATGTTCTGTTGGTAGGCCAAGGGTCCCCTGATATTCCTTGACAGTCGGGTGAAAGCCAAAGACTACCTGAACATTGTTGCAGATCAAGTCCCTCCTGCAAAGGTGCATTTGTACCCAAATGATGACGGGTTCTTCATGGACGACAATGCTACTGTCCATCGAACAAGAATTGTTCAAGAGTGGTTTTCTGAACATGACACAGAGTTGCAACATCTGCCGTGGTCAGCGCAAGTCCGGATTTGAATCCGATCGAGAATGTTTGGGACATGCTGGAAAGAGACATTCTTCGAAGGCATCCGCTTCCGTCTACTCTGCAGGACCTGAAGCTCCCTCTGACGAATGCATGGTATGCGATTACCTTACCTGCATTGCAACACCTTGTAGAGTCCATGCCAAACCGCGTATGTTCTGTAATTACAGCCAAAGGAGGGTCAATACCATATTGAACGAAGGTTTCTAATTCATTGGCCGGTGTGTGTAGTTGTATTGTTTTAAACAAGCAGGCAAGGTTTTTGTTTGATTACAGCACATGTTTGTTCTCAATATCTGCAGGCCTTATTAGCAGAATGTTTGTTCTAATTAGAAAGTCAACATACCCACAATGGAATGGATTAATCCATTCATTACATTATGATTTAGTGAAAAGCTTTCACGAAAGATAATGGTTTTAAGTGAGAAAGAGCGTGCACTGTTGGTAAAGTTGTTTTACCAGAATGATAGCAGCAGTTAAGCTGCATTGCAAGCATATCATCATTTGAAAGGACTATGAAAAGGGCCCGCATCAGATACTGGGTTGCGAAAAATGATAAAGAAATTTGAAGTGACTGGCGATTTGGCTGTCGCACCAGGAAGAGGACGGCACAAGATGTTGAGGACGTTGTTGAGGACGTGGCTGTTGCAGCAGTGGACAGAACTTCCTCTTCTCAACATCCTGCAACAAGTGCTCGAGCAACAGCACGTGAATCGTCCATCCCATGGTCCATGGTGCAAAAGGTCTTGCGGTCTATTCTGCAATGGTAACCATACAAGATTCATCTGGCACAACACTTAAAACCTCAAGATCCCACTCAATGGGCTGACTTTGCTTCTCGCTTTCTGGCGAGGATGATTGTTGATGACCTGTGGCCGTGGAACATTCTTTGGTCAGATGAAGCACATTTCACCCTAGAAGGAGCGGTGAACACGCAGAACTGCCACATATGGGGTGCCTCGCTCCCCCATGTCGTGCACGAAAAGCCATTGCATTCTGAATACTTGACTGTATGGCATGGATTCACCACTGATTTTATTCTATGCCCCTTTTTGTTTGAGTAAGTGACACGACAAGGCCCAGTAAGATGTTCTCTGACAAGTGCACGGTATTGTGAACTTCTGGCATAGCATGTGATTACTTCTTTGTGACAGTGACAATGCTTGGAAGCCACTGTCTTCATGCAAGATGGAGCACCTCCTCATATTGGTCGACAAGTTAAGGAGCTGCTTCGTGCTAACTTTGGAGACAATCGTGTGATCTCTAGAAGTTTTTCAGATCCGTGGCCTCCATGTTTTTCGGATTTGAACCCGTGCGATTTTTGGCTCTGGGGATATTTGAAAGATCGGGTCTATCAACAAAGTGTACGGACTGTGCCCGAGCTGAAAGCCAGCATTAGACGACATATCTCAAACACTCCCCGGGAAACGATTCATGCAACAATTGATCGTGCTGTGCTGAGCTTCCATAATGTTATTGACGCAGGGGGCGGGCATATTGAACATACGCTGTAATCAAACAAAAAAGAAACTGGTTTTAAAATCTCCGTTTGTCATTCCACAGTTCCACATTTTCACCTAGTGGTGAAAATTTGCACTACTTTTTTTCTTTCTGGAATTCTCTCCGTGATGGTCTGAGTTGCCTACATTTCAACTTGCATAACAATTGGTTCATTACATTGGGCTCTAGAGGGCTTTGAGTAGGCAAACTTATTTTCTAACCACCCTGTAGAAGAAAAATAGGACAAGACACAAGAACCCTGCAATGAAATGAAGAATGAAAATTGAACAGAAGGTGTTAAGACCCTGAAAAAGCTGACTTTTTGGATAGAGGCCCATCCTTTGTCAAAGCAAAGAGTGAAAGCTTCATCTCAGCTTTTTTCAGGGTCTTATCATCCTGTGTTATCATTAAGAAAGACACCATATAGGAAGAAATGAGCCTAACTGATTAAAATGGTCAATTTAATTAGTGAAAGGCTCAGAGATCCTAAACTTGGAAATCCATTTATGCCAAGTAATTCTATTTCTAATATAGATGAACCCTATATTAGGAAATTGAGGGGACCCAAAATCTATTCGTCTTATCCAGTTTTCATACAAATCAAGTTTAAAAATTTTCATCAATAGTTTACTTCAGAAAATACGAGGGTCAGTCAAATGAAAACCGAAAATATTTTTTACAGCTCCTTTATTACAGACAGAGTTGGAACAAGTACACTAGTTTTCAATGTAGTCCCCCTGCTTTTCAATGCATTTCTACCATCGAGTCGGGAGGGCATGGATACCTTGGAAAGAAAATCTTTTGGCTGGGCATGCAGCCACTCATGCGCCGCCTGTTAAACCTTCGTCTCGATCGTGAACTTGTGGCCACCTAAGGAATCCTTTAGTGAGCCAAAGATGTGGAAGTCAAAGGGCACAAGGTCGGGAGAGTAAAGCTACAGCCATACAGAGTGCGACGGATGGGACGGACGCTACGTGTCCAAAAAATATGCGCCTTTATTCTCTTATGTAAGTGGCCACGCAGAGCTACGGGCGCGACGTTCTGGACGTTTTATTTGCGCAAATATTTTCTGGACGTCCAAAACGTCCGACATGGATGGGCATGTGCAGTAGAGCAGCAATGGTGATGTGTTTATCACCTGCAGCTAAAACTACAGCCATACCGACACGATGCGACGGATGCTATGTTCGCTCTTATTTGTTTAAACTCCATTTGTTTCATTGCTTGTTTGAAGATTTACGTAAAGAGAAAATAAATCTAAGTTTACAAGAAATAATGTTTACTACAATTATAATGATTTAATATAATTAATTAATACTGTAATTAATTATTAATATTACGATATAACTACGGTATAATTATGCAATATGTTTTTTATTCCTAGTTATTTCGGAACGATATGGACAGAGACTTTACAACCCAATCTCAAAAGTATGGAATAATTCTATTTCGTATGCTAGATCTTAGTTTATTCATAAAATTGTACACAGAAAATATATGCAAATAACTTCTTGACAACATTTTTTAAAAAACATGTACTACAGTTTCCAAAAAAACAGAAATAGCGAAATAAATTTACTGTTTTAGAAAAATTCTAGTTATTTAAAGTGATTAATCGTGTCTCATAATTATAGAATAACAAACATTTTGTCGCAGAATTATAGAATAATCTTAGAAATTGTGTGTTCTGTTTACCATAGACTCCTATATTTTATTAGGGGATATGAGTTCATGAATGTTTGTCATTAAGCATTCAATATTTCTTTGACATATGAATAGTTACTTGATTGTTTTTGTTACAATGGGCAAATCAAAAAACTGTCAGTTTCTCAGAAGGAATTGATTGTAAGTCTCAGAAAAACTGGAAAAAGACAACAGCAAGTAGCAACAGAATTGCTTATTGGCCAAGGAATGTATCAAAAATATTCACAGAATTCAAGAAAAATGGATCTGTAACCCCAGCAAAGAAAAAAAAAAAGGGAGACAGAGATGCACATCTAAGCGTGATGACATACAACTCAAAATGATCGTGTTTTAAAAAAACGTTCGATACAATTCGTGGCTATCAACAAGTTTGGAAAGATCATGGTGTGAATGTTAGCATAGAAGATTATTAGAAGCAGGGTTTAGATCAAAAGTTCCAAAGAAGAAACAATTGTTGACACCACAGCAGAGATCAAAACGTGTTGCTTGGGCAAGGATCCATTGGTCATCACCTACAAAGTTTTGGCAAAGTGTTATCTTGAGTGCCGAAAGCAAATTTGAAGTGCCTGTTAGACAACATGATCATGTATGGAGAAGAGACGATGAAGGATTGTGTGAAACAAGTCGTTAAGCATCCAGATAGTGTGATGGTGGGATGCATTTTTGTCCATGGGCCAGGAAAAGTGTTATTCCTTAAAGGAAAGATAAACTCAGAAGCATATCAGCCGATTCCTGAGACAGGAATATTAGAAACAATTGAAAACCATTTTGGTGATGACAATGTTATCTTTCAACACGACCTAGCATCTTGCCACAACTTGAAATCTGCCAGAGTATGGTTGTCTAATTTTGGAATTGATGTTTTGTCCTGGCAAAGAGATTCGCCAGACTTAAATCCTATCGAAATTTTATGGGCGGATATGAAAAAGTTCATTAGAAACACTGAGGGCCCTCCTAAAACAAAGTCTTCAACATTTAGGGGACAAAAACACAATTGAAAGATGCAAGAAGCTAATTTCTTCAATGCCTAATAGATGTGTGTCAGTAGTTAAACACTGAGGTTTTTCAACAAAATACTAAACCTTTTAAAAATTATTTTTGTGTAATTATTCCATTATTTTGCGACACAATTTTTGTTATTCTTTATTTCTGAGACAACATGTATTTACATAGATTACAAAAAAAAAATATTACTGTACTTAGTTATTTTCATAAAATTTGTTGAAGAATTCATGAATAAATGTAAACCCATCATATGAAATTGAATAATTCAATTTCATACTTTTGAGATTGGGTTGTATAATACTATATATTAATTGTTCGGATTTTTTTTCCTGTCTTTTTCAAAGTATATTTTCCAATCTCGTTGGTTTGCTGTCTATGTGAAGCCACTCTTTTCTATTCTTTTGTTCATACTTCTTTTAATGAATTAGGCATTTGTATTTATTTAACTATATAATTATTTTTTTCCAAAAAACACGTATTCATTTGCTCTAGAAACGCTATTATCCTAGAATATTCAAGTGTCCGTAGCGTCGCAGTTCTGTGTGGCCACTTACAATGTGAATAGAGGCGCAAATTTTTTGGATGCGTAGAGGCCGTCCCATCCATTGCGTCCGTCGCGGTTTGTATGGACGCATCTTAATTTTTTGCTTTCGGTGATTTCAATCATGTGACTACGCTACGATTATGGTGTTTCTGAGCAAATAAATACAAAAGAATAAAAAATAATGGCTTTACATAGATAGCAAACTATCTAGTTTCATCGTTTATTCCTGTATTTTTCAAAATATTTGTACTTCAGGAACAAAAATCAAAGCAAGTTATTCCTTTATCTTAATATTTGGCAATGTAACGCCTCAGTCCATATCGTTCCGAAATACTATGAAAGAAAAAAAACATTTGGCATAGTTATAATTGTAATTAACATTGTTTCTTTATGTAAATCTTCAAATAAGCAATGAAATAAACAAACTTGTATACAAATCGGAGCGAAAATAGCATCCGTCGCGTAGCATTCTGTGTGGCCACCCTATTTTGCCCATCGCGTCCGCCACGTAGCGCTCTGTTTGGCCGTACCTTAAGGAGGATGGGGAGGCACTCCAGATGTAAGTTCTGGATGGTCACACGAGCCGTATGAGGTCGTGTGTTGTCATGCTGGATGAGAACGCCTGTTCAGAGGAGTTCCCAGCTCTTGGTGTGTATAGTACGATAGGTTTCAGAATGTCACGCACCAATTCACTACAGATGAACTGGTCACAGGCTTGCCCTTATCCATGTAATGTTCCACTATGGGACCCTTTTGATCCCAGAACAAGGTCAGCATCACTTTTCCTGTGGATGGCTGGCTGCGGAACTTTTTTGGCTCTGGTGATGTCGAGTGCTGCCATTCCTTACCGGAGCCCTTGGTCTGTGGTTGGTAGTGATGGACCCAGGACTCGTCTCCAGTCACAATCCGCTCCAAAAAGGTGTCACCTTCAAGTTTGTAGTGGCACAGCAGATCCTGGCAGGCGTCAACTAGCCTCTCCTTCGTTTCAGGCGTCAGCCAACGAGGGACCCATCTTGCAGCCACTTTCCGGTATTTCAGCTCATCATGCACAATATACCGAGCAGAGCCATGACTGACCTGTAATGCCGTTGCAATGTCATCGATGGTGACCAATCTATCCATCACAAGACGATGTGCCTCACCTGGCCTCGACACATCCGCCAAACTTGTTGTGCCGCTGCTGAATTTCTTACACCACTAGTACACATGAGTCTGCGATACACATGCAGCACCATAGTCTGCCAACATGCATTGATGGATTTCTATTGGTTTTATGCCTTCACTGTGTAGGAAACAGATCACTCCACGCTGCTCTTCTTTGGTGCATTCCAACAGAGGCGTTGCCAGTATGGCGCCTCTGGGTCACGTGGGAACGTGGGACCAATGCCAATTGATGGCAGGAGAGTCCACGCACGTGCATACGGGGTCTGATCACAATGGGAGTAGTTTTCGGTTTTCTACAGCAGTTTTCTGGTTTTCATTTGACTCAGCCTCGTACTTGTACCATATATACTAGTGCATAAGTCGATTCATGTATGAATTCTAAAAGTTCGAGTTAGTTGGGTTAACATGTACATATTCTTAAGCATATTTTTATATTTTATTTCATAAGAATGTATTAATAAAACCTTACCGGTTCCAAAATTCACGTCAACAAAATCATCACAGATTATAGGCAAACGCCGATTACACACTGGATGAATAACGTATTTGCCATGCAGGTGCTTGTACCGTTCATCATTTGGATGCACTGCCACTGCCGTGTCACCTAACATGGTTTCAATTCTTGTTGTCGAAACAACGATCTCTTCGTCTTTCAAAAGAAAAGAAAATAAGGTAATTCAATAAAAACGTTCTTCTGTTTATTATTTTTTAAAACGTATCAAAATGAAAAAATAAAAAATAAAAATAACCAGAAGTTTCTACAGGGTAAGCAAATGATATCAAGACTCCAAATTCAACCTTGCTTTCATAGCCAGGAACGGAGAGAAGCGTTCGACCAGTCAATTCAAGTTTGTTCACCTAAGAAAAAAATAAATAAATAAAGTATTTTACGTAATTACCAAAAAATTAATTTTTTTTTTTTTAAATTTCCTCTTCATTGACAAATAACTTACTTCAATGTCAGAAATGGCCGACTTTAAAGTACAAGACCAGTTGATCAAACGATTGCTTCGGTAGATAACACCCTCTTCGTGAAGTCTAACAAATGCTTCGGTGACAGCACGGCACATTTTCTAAAAAGAAATAAAAATTTAATGCAGTGCATGAGGAATTTCAGGCACAGTGATCATTAGTGAGCTATTAACCGGTTCATATTTCAGGCAAACATATTACACAGAAGAGAAATTGAATTAGAGACAGCTCGCGTTATGCAAATGTGATGCTGCGTGCTGCCCTGGCAACGGAAACGGAATGGCGTAAGCAGCGATCGGGCAATATAAGGAGTGATGCGACAGGAATCAGTAATAGTCGGACACAATATGGGCAAAATGAAGATCTAAGCACATTTGATCATGAAAAAATTATCGGTGCCCCATGAATGGTTTACTCCATCCAGAATTTTTCCTCACTATGGGGTCCAGAAGCCATCATCCCACGCGGGTACCACTGTTGACTTTATATCACAGGGTGCAACGAGTAACATAGGCAGGGGGTCATTGCCACTGAATCTCACACGTGGACCTGGACCGATGAGTCGAGATTCATGTTGGTACATACTGAGAGCAGGGTACAAGTATGCCATAAACTGCATGAAGCTATGGACCCTTCTTGCCAGCTAGGTACTCTTCAAGCTGGTAGAGATGGCATTCTTGTCTGGGGACTGTTAACGAAAACTGAAATAGGACTCGTCCAACATGTGACATCGTCCCTCATAGGTTAACACTAACAGGATATCCTTGACAATCATGTGCGCCCGTTTGCATGTCTTCAACATCTCGATGGAGTTCTCTTCCTGCAACAAGAAATGCACAGTGCCATCTGTCCCGAATTGTATCTGCATGGTTGGATGAACACTCCAAAGAAGTGACCTCACTTCCTTGACCAGCTAGGTCACCTGACATCAATCCCATTGAGAGATGTTCGAGCCTCAGAATCCCCTCCATCAAATCTTCACTCCCGTGAACTGCGGGAGTCGTCCAGGGATTGTTGGTTCGTATGGCTTACCAACACTTTCGGTGTCATGTCGATTCCATGCTGAGACGAATCGCCAATACACGATACTGGATAGGCATCTCAAATTCAGTTGCTGCTCAGTGTATAATACAGTAAGGCATCGTATAACTATGACGTCCATTGTCATTTAAACAAACATTCCTGTTATTATCAGTTTAGTATCGTTTGTGCATAGAATTTAGTGATTAGCTCATTAACGACACCAGTGCCAGAACAGGAGGAATGCATGAATGTCATAGTTTGAGGTTTGTTCACACTATTCTAGATGTTATAGTTTTAATTTTTAGTGTCTAAAAAGATCGTTGTAAGTTAAATTTAAACAAGATGCAACTAAATAATTAAATGTTGATACATCGATTTTAAATTCAAAAACGGTGGATTCAAAAAGTTCCAGTACATTTCTTCCTACAAGGAGTGTCCGAAAAGTATCCGGATTGAGGGTGCAAAAAAAAAGTAGAACTTGTTGCACCTTTTTCTTATCCGGAACATGTGACGACATTTCTGCTGATGACGTAATGAAATTTGCAGCTTTTAAAAGTTCAGCGTGCAATTGTTGTAACACGCTAAAGCAGAACGTTTTTCTTTTCTCGTCCCTGGGGAAAACGACAGAAAACATTGAGCAACAACATTGCATCTAATTTTGTTTTAAAATCGGTAAAACTGCAATGGAGTGTTATGAATTGCTAAAACAGTTCGAAGGAAACGGCCAACAATGTGGGCTTCTGGAGATTGCACCATGATAACGCTCCAGAACACACAGTGCTTATCGTGCAGCAATTCTTGACAAAACACCACATCGCTCAGGTCAGGCAGCCTCCTTACTCACCTGACCTAGTTCCGTGCAACTTCTTCGCAATTCCGAAGATCAAGAAAGTGCTCAAAGGATGGAAATTTGAGGATGTGGACGTGACAACACAAAATGCGATGGCGGAGCTCTCGACCATCCTAAATGAGGCATTCCGTACTTGTTTCGTCAGTGTTGCTGCAGACGGTACTTATTTTGAAGGTGACTAAACATTTATGTGAGTTCGCACCGTGTTTTTTTTTTAGCCTCAATCCAGATACTTTCTGGACAGGCCTCGTAAATAGTTATGCAATTAAGAATGAGGCAGATCTAAATTTAAACAATACTAAATTTTATTAAAGTTTCAGCTTACACGTTTAGAAGCTTTCGCTATGCAATTGAAATGTACATTTATGGTTTAATAAATTACGTTGTGGAAAAGTGGAAGGACTTCTCTCTCGTTTTGATCATATTTGTTGGCCTATCACCATGGCCTTGAGCTTCAGGAACAATATAAATTCGTTTGAGGCTAGATCAAATGAATAGGGTAAGTAGTAATCATAGCAACTGTGATACTTTAGCCAAAAATGGAGATAAGATTGGTGAGAAATGAGACGGTGGATTGTCATGGAGCAAATGCACCATCATTGACAATCTTTCTAGACTGGTGTAATTCAGGTCTAACCCTTCGGATTCTATAAAAAGTTGGTCTAATATCTCTGTAGAATTTTCCTGTCACAGTCTGCACAGATGGCACAAACTTACAAATTACAGGCTTGTGGAAAGACACCCTCTCTCTCAGCAAATTCATAATAACTCTCAACAATTTTTAAAGCTTGCTTTAACTTAGACAATCATCACCATATGCACTTTGCATAATAGAAAATGCATTGAAAACAAAATCTGATGGCCACATGTTGCGCCATATTTATGAATTTTGACGACAACAAAAAAAAAAGAAGAAGAAAAAACACCAACACTCATTGAACATGAATTGAGAAACGTATCAGAATGGACGAAGTTGTGAGAGGTTGAGAGGAGAAGAAACAATGTGCTTTCATTATTTGCCAATAGATGGCACCACTTGTTCCACAAGATCGGTCTTGTGACTGATTCACAATAGTGACTTGATGTGAATCAGTCGCTTGTTTCTATCGCTATAGTTTTGGAACTTTTTGAATGCACTAAACCAATAATGTATATTAAAGATAGACCCCGAAACCTCCTGCCATACTTGAAGCAAACTGGGAAGCTCCACCTACCAGAACCATCATGGCTGACAGTGAGTGAAGAAGATGCAAAACACATGGCTAAACATGAGTGTAACCGATTAATAATTCTTTCACATGCCAATCACAGTGATAAGTTTATCTTTTTGTTAACTTTGTATTTGAAGTATTTTATAAACATTTTTTGATCATGGTTTCATTTTCAATTTCGTTTCTATCATCTTTCAGTTATGTATTTTTAACTTATGCCTCGGGAAAGTGATTCCTGATCCTTTTTCTTGTCTATTTGTACAGTCGTAGATGGAACAACTTTGAGGAATGGATTTGAATTAATTTGTGACTGCAGTCAGTGTAAGTTTGGTTAGTTTTTGTTTTTTTGGGCATTGTAGAACATAGTGTGAATCGATATTTTAATGGTACTATTCCAAGCGCTAGTTCCGTCCAATGTTAATGCCTTAAAATCCGTTGTTAAAATTAGTGTATAAGTTTTGTTATTGTTTGTTTAAATCATTATACGTAGTGAATTTTACCCATTATTGTAACGAGAGTGGATGCTGCAACAATGCAGTGTCTGTTGGATTACAAATCCTTTGTCGAGGATCGGATTCAGAGGATCTGAGCTGTTATTTAAATGTTGTTTATTATGTTAAAAAAAAAAAAAGAATCAGCGTTAAAATGTTGTAGACTTTAAGATGCGACGAGTGATATCTGACAGTAAAGTCGCATGTATTGCTTACTGGATATACAGTGCGTCTCAAAAGTTTAGGATATCCCAAACTTATTACTCGTCAGCTCGATAACAGCGCCTAAAACTCTAGATTCGTAAAAGATACCAGTTTTATTTTTGGAGAATTTAAAGAGCTTATGTTAGTGTATGTATTCACCAAATGTCAAACAATTATCATGCAAACAGAAATATTTATTCCCATAAGTCTGAGACGTAGCTTGTCTCAAAATTAATTTTTTTGTTTCAAAAGTTTGGGATATTTTTTTCACCATTTCGTGAAATCCCCTTTTGCACTAACTACTGTCTCACAACGTTTGGGCATACTGGAAATTAAGTTTCTACAATACTCTGTGTCAATTTCACCCCATACATCGCGAATACATTGTACCAATTCTGACTTTGTTTTAGGGCTCTGGTTCCTCACACGACCTTTCATTATCCCCCACATATTTTCAATGGGGTTTAAATCTGGAGAGTTACCAGGCCAGTCCAAGACTTGAATGTTCTTATCTCTCAAGTATGCCTTTGTTTTCTTCGATGTATGAGCGGGTACACCATCTTGCTGATAAATGAAGTCGTCATCTGGAAAAAGTGACTCGATGCTTGGAATCAGATAAACCTTCCAGCATTTCACAGTAAACATCAGAATTAACGTTGGTATTGATAACACATAGTTTGCCAACTCCAGAGTTACTAAAACACCCCCAAACCATCACCTTGGCAGGATACTTTGCAAAACGATTGACGCAGGATGGATGGCCAGCTTCCTGAGATGTTCTCCACACTCTGTTTCTGGTATTAAAATCCAAACAAAACATTGATTCGTCGCTGAACAATACTTTGCTCCACATCAGCAGCGACCAGTTTACATGTTCTTTGGCCCAGTCCAGACGTTTCTTCTTCTGAACTGTTGTCAGAAGTGGCTTCTTAGTTGCGGTCCGTGATGTGAGGTCCAGATCCCGTAAACGTCGGTGTGCTTTGGAGTGGGATATGCTCTTCCCAATCTTCTGCGACAATGCTGATGCAATTTGCCTAATTGTTGCTCTTCTGTCGCTCTTGACAATCGTCTTTAGTGTCCTTAAATCACGGGTGTTTAGCGATTTTGGACGGCCTGGTCGATGATTCACATGCACACTCTTGGTTTCCTGCCATTTTTTCAGGATGCGGCTCACGGTGTTTTGTGATCTGTTCACTTTCTTTGCAATGTCTACTTGTTTCAGACCCTTTGAGTGTAAGTAGATAATTTTGTTTCTGTCTTCCTCGGAAACTTGAGGTGTCTTCCCCATGTAGTTGTTTGCTTTGTTGTTGAGAACAAATGCGCATACTGTAGCTACGTAAAACCCATAACCCTGTCTCGAAAAGTGCATTTGTCCGTTAATTTAAATATTTTGCATCATGGTATAGTCTATTTTTGCAGGTAGTGATGGTTCTTAAAACCTTTTGTACAATATCCCAAACTTTTGAAACAAAAAAATTAATTTTGAGACAAGCTACGTCTCAGACTTATGTGAATAAATATTTCTGTTTGCATGATAATTGTTTGACATTTGGTGAATACATACACTAACATAAGCTCTTTAAATTCTCCAAAAATAAAACTGGTATCTTTTACGAATCTAGAGTTTTAGCTGCTGTTAACGAGCTGACGAGTAATAAGTTTGGGATATCCTAAACTTTTGAGACGCACTGTATGCCGTTATGTGTATTTTGTTTTTTGTTCCTTGGTCGTTATCGTGCCAGTAGTAGAGTTTTTTTTTAATGCGAAAACGGGACAATGGTATTAATGTTCGATGCTGCTCATAAGAATGAGATGACGCCGCTGAAGCCATGTTCTCGACTCCGTTCCTGTCTGCAAAGTTGAGACACCAGCTCCAATAAAATGACTGCTTGGTGAGATAGTTCCTGTTTATAATTAGATTAATTTTCAACGGGTTAAAACCGAACAGACTATGTGACTCTGATTGCTTATTTCTCGAACACAGCACGACCGTTTGTGTTTGTGCCCTCTGCCCACGCGAGAGTTAAGGGAAACAGCGGATGGATGCTGTTTTGGTCTCTCCGTTCTGTTAATGAGCTCGTCTGTCGTCGTTAAATACTGACTGCATGTGTTACATATACAGGGTGTCTCAAAATTCCTGGTACAAACTTTTAGGGGAGATAGTATGGATGATTCTAAGCAAAAATGCTCATATGAACATGGATCCCAATTTCAACGATAACTGAGATATGAACAGAAATAAAAATGCCGCCACCAAGATCAACATGTTAATAACTCAGGTTCCGGAACGCCTACAATAATGAAATTTGGGGGAATAATAGGGTACATAAAATCGTGTATGCCATTAAAATTTGAACGAATTCTAACAAGTAGTTTCCGGGTTACACAGTCAACATCCTAACACGTGCTGATTAGTACTCACATGTGAGCACTGTTACGATTTTGAATGCGTAACTCGGAAACTACTCGTTGGAATACGATCAAGTTTTAACAGTATACACAGTTTTATGTACCCTATTACTCCCCCAAATTTCATTATTCTAGGCATTCTGGAACCTGAGTTATTAACAGGTCGATCTTGGTGGCGGCATTTTTATTTCTGATCATATCTCAGTTATCGTTCAAATTCGGACCCAAGTTCATATGAACTTTTTTGCTTAGAATCACCCATACTACCTCCCTGATGACACTTAATTTTGAGACACCCTGTATGTGTAGATTTCAAAGTTCTATAGACATAAGTTTAATTGTAGGTTCACAACACACCAGGAATATTGGGGTACAGGCACATAAATATTGCAATTAGCCTGTCACCCCGTCGGGCGGTTTAGAAGAGTCATAGGTGCGATTGGCTGCATGGCGTTGGGAGACGTGTCTTCTGAATGAAGCGAATACTTAAGGGGGGTTACTGCCTTCTTCCCCCGGTTCTTGCCCTGTGCGCAGTAAATTGTAAACCAGCAATCAGGGAGCCTAAGACAAAAGGAGGGCATGACGTGGTCTGGTCAGTCGCACCTGTGCTCATAAGACCCCTATGTGATGGGCACTCTGCTTCTGCGTGCAGCGTAATACGACAGAAAATGCAGACTGTAACTGACATTGGCCTGTAGTACTTGCGATAAACTGGCATAGTAAAAGAAACTCTCTGGCATAGTAAAAGAAAGATAATTTAAATGTAGATGAATCTTGCAAAACTTAGCTTAAGAGGGGTGGTACAGTAGTAGCTGTTAAATGCCTTGCCTAAGATTGGTAAAGGCCACTTGAGGGGAGGCAAATCCGAGGATTTTGGGTGTGATGCTGCCCCGGAGCCTCTATTGATAGTTTTAAGTAATTAGCTTTTGTTGGAGTACTCTTTACCTTTTTTATCGTGTTAATGATGTACATGATTAGTTCTAGTTCAATAAATTTGCGACCCGTTGTTAACCCAGCGCTGTAGAGTTTCCATATTTACCATCAATTCCTGCGAGTCCGAACAACCCCGCACCCCACTGCGTGGGAGTTACTTCTAGCCCGGTCTCTCGTTTCGAGACCCTCTCCCGCACATGGGCGTTTTGCACAAATTATTCCATGGGCCCAAAATCGTCAAAAACAAAGCAGCCAGACAGCTAACTATTCTACGGCTCACTCCTGCCCAGAACTGTCATGGCTTCAATTGGCTTCACTTTGGTGGCGATGTTAACAATAGGATTCAGACTCTACCTTTAATATAAGTCATTGCACTAAACTTTCCAATTGTGGACACAATTGCCAATACAACAGAATTCATTAAAAAATCAGTTATAAAAGACAGGTGGACCCTTGTTATAACGAACAGCTAGGGACCAAAAAAAAATTAGTTTGTTATAACGAAAATTCATTATATCCGGGATAAAAGAAAATAAAATCGATGTAAAAACATTATTTATTTTCAAAATAAATGACAATGGAGCAGTATGCTTTTTTGCTTTTTTTTTTTTTAACTTTTGCAAGAGTTGTTGCAATTTGTGCTTCAAAATTGAATCGGGAGCATTTTCTTTCAACTGACAGCACAAAAAAACGATTTCTCTCTTTCCGTGTTTTGTGAAAATTCGTTACAACAATTCGCTATAATGAGGAGTTCGTTATATTGAAAGTCGTTAAGAGTTTTTTTTGTTTTTTACTTTTTTTTTTTTTTTTTTTTTTTACATTAAATAAGTTACAATTTGCCAGGACCTCAAAAGTGATTCGTTATAATGTGGCGCTCCACCTGTATTTTTAAATTAAAGTTTTCTTAAAAAAAAAAATGTTTTCAAACTTAAAATAGTATTTTTCTCCTTACAGGGTCCATAGTAAAGCAAGCTCGATCCCAATCCAGTGACGAACCCATTAATTTCAGTTGCTCATAGATACGATCTCCTTTTCTGTAATAAATTATTTCTAGATTTTTAATACTGAAATGTTGAACTAATTTTCATTAAAAAAATTACTTAATTAAAGAAAAAATGTTATTGTAAGTAAATTGCAAGAGACTATTTTAACAAGCCACTTTTAAATGAAAAAAAAAAAAGAAACAGATTTCACAGGTGCACTACAAAGCTGCTATATTCTAGCTATTAGTGATGTTACCGACAATGTGTTAAACCCAGCATTGTATAGAATGCCCAGGGAATATATAGAATGGCATATATATTAATGAATTGGTTTATATATCACATATTTCCTAGGCATTCTACAGACGGTTGATTCAGATAAAATGAGACGACTTTGCACTTCTGTTACGATGGTGTAATACCATGGCGCCACCATCGGTTGTGTTCGATGTGAGGGCCACGTTGTTGGACTATCGCCCGGCACCATAATTTCCACTGAAGTAGGATGAGTTTGAGGGACTCCATGGGAAGTTCGTTCCACACCTGCTGACACACTTTCCATAGCCCCTCAACGATTCTTGGTCGGCGACTTCCAAGCCGTCATTTCAGGAGACCAAAACCACAGAAATCCATCGGCGATGCGTCAGGAGATTTTACAGGCACATGAGAGAAGGGAATAACTCGTATGCCCGTCTCCTGTTCCATCTTCCTGTAGTACGCCACAGATGACTTGGCAGTGTTCAGTTGTGTTCAGTCACTCAGTTGTGTGACTGCGCACTTTATGACGTCGCTCCAGCCCAAGATTGTCATGAATTATTCTGGAGACTGTTGCCTGTGAAATACCTTTCCTTTGGGCTAGACTTCTCTGTGTGTGGGGATTTTCTTTCAGCACTTCAGACCGGATTTCTCGAATCACCTGAGTTGGGCGTGTTGGCTGGGGCTTGTTTCTGGTCTGCTTCTCTGCTCGTCCACGTTCATTAGATAGTCATAATTTGTTCTTTTTGATTATTCCACCCACAGTAGCTTTGGATACCACAATGCCATTTCGTTTGCATAATTCCACAATGCACGAAAGACTGAAGTTAGCGTCGGAAAGACCAAACATATACCCTTCCTAAAAAGCTGTAATTTTGGAAGCCATGTTTTAGCACGAAATGTCCCAAATAACAGCAACACGTGTATACAAACCTAATCTCTATGAATAGTGGACAAGTCATGCAAATCACATTCCGTCAAGGTCATACGTGGCATTTAAAGTCGTCTCATTTTATCTGAATCAACCCTCCAGCAATCAAGAGTATAGAATACTCCCGCTACTCACCAATAATTACCAAAAATTAATGGACGATGTGAAAAAGGCTAAGACGATTATGAAGAAAGAACCACGGCACTATTGGGTGCTGAAACGCTATGATGTAATGGTAGTCGAGAATAAAAGTAACGATATTACCAGCATTACCTTATGTATGGAGCATTATCTCCAGTTTCCATTTAATAATTTCTTATGTGTGCTCGTCAACTTTTCTGATGGTTTGGAAATGAGGAATTCTCGATCTGTGAGGAAATTGACTACTTTATAGTCTTTAAGAACACCTGTGACAACCTTGCTGTACAATGTTCACAATAACAAACGAGCATCACACTCTGGTTCCTGGTTCGAAAATTTTTCCTTCCATTTTTCTGATAATGTGATAATACCTTTTGTTTGGAGCATTATCTCCAGTTTCCATCTAATAATTTGTTTACAAAAATAATATTTATCTTGTTAAAAAAAGGTGTCAGCACTATTCATTTTTATGTCATGTACTCTGAATTATTTGACATACTTCATGAGGGTGATTTGGCTGTTGGACATGGGAAAGGCAAAATAATGTTGAAAGAACTTTCACACAAGTAAAGAGTGATTCAAAAAGCACACCGGTTTTGATATATCATATTATGAAGTTTATTTTTACAAAACAAACAAACAAAATACATAAACATGTTCATTTCACCTTCCCATTTCATGTATGAAAAAGGATGTCGGGCATATGACCTCCTCTACTGCGCCGTCCATGAAATTCACTACGACTGCCCGACAAGGTACCACTTGCATGTCAGCGATAGCTCGTCTAATTTCCTCTTTCAAGTCACGGATGTTTCGGGGTTTGTTGGCATACACCAACAACTTAAGACGACCCCAAAGAAAACAAATTAGTTAAGGCATCATTATCTAACGATAAAAGGGTTTTAGCATCAAAATGTTACGAGCAGTAGCGGCTCCTAACTATAATAAGTGGAAGGGTACAAATACAAAATTTCAGGTTCTTAAGCCTTTTCGTACAAAAGTTATAGCTTAATTTGTGTTTGGAGCCGCGCGGCCCCTGCCGAGGCATCAGAGGACTATATCAATTTTAGTGTGTAATAGCTAAAATTTTAAGGAACACATTTAAATATAAAACATTTCAGGTTTCTGGACTTCTGGTTTTAAATTTATAGCTTGATTTGAGATTGAGGCCACAAGGCCCCTGCCAAGAGACTTGTATAATTTGTAAAATAGATTAGCTAAATTTTTAAATACCACGCTATGATTAAACAAATTTCAGGGCCGTAGGCCTTTCCGTTCAAATTTTATAGCTTCAATTGTATTTGAGGCCATCAGGGGCCCCGAGGCCTATACCAGTCTCCTTGTATATTGTCTATAATTTTTAAGTAACACACTGTAAAAATATAAAAATTCAAGTTCTTAGGCCTTTTTATTATTCAAATGTTGGAGCTTATTTGTGATTTGGGCTTCGGGGCCCCTGTGGAGACCTAAGAGCCATATACCAGTTTTCCGTGTATATTAGCTAAATATTTTAGTAAACTACTATAAGTATACAAATTTTCAGATTTCTAAGCCTTTTCGTTCAAACATTATAGCTCTGTGTTTAGGGCCCCTGTCAGGGCCCAAGAATATTATATAAGTTTTAGTGTATGAGAGCTAAAATTTTAAGTAACACACCATACATATGCAAGAATTCAGATTTCTGGACTTCCGGATCAAAAGTTATAGTTTGATTTATGACTGCGGGCTCAAGCCCCTGTCGAGACCCAAGAGCCTTATATTTTTAAGTAATTTTCTATAAGTAAACAAAATTTCAGATTTCTAGACCCTTTTGTTTAAAAGTTGTATCTTTGCTTGTGTTTCGGGCCCCTGTGGGGATCTGCTGGGGCCTATATTATTTTTTTGTATATTTGCAATATTTTTTTTAGTACCACACTATGAATATACAAAATTTCAGGTTTCTATGCCTTTCCGTTCAAATGTTATAGCTTCAATTGTATTTGGTGCCTCGAGGCCCCTGACGGGGTTCTAGAGGCTTATATCAGCTTCCTTCTAGATTGGCTATATTTTTTAGTACCAAACTAAAAAATATACAAAATTTCAGGTTTCTAGACCTTTCCATTCAAAGGTTATAACTTGATTTGTATTTGAGGCATTGGGGTCTTCTGGCGGGCCCCATAGGCCTACATCACATTTCTTGTATATTTGCTACATTTTTTTAGTACCACACTATAAATATACAAAATTTCAGGTTCCTAGGTCATTCTGTTCAAATGTTATAGCTTTAATTGTATTTGGGGCCACGGGACCTCTGGCAGGGCCCTAGAGGCTTATATCACTTTTCTTGTATATTGATTTTATTCTTTTAGAACCGCACTACAAATTTATGAAATTTCAGGATTTTTGCCCTCTTTGTTCAAAAAACAAAAAAGGAACCATGAAATTCATACAACTGGTCCCTGAGGGGCCCCGGGCCGCCCTAAAAGATTCGCTATATTTTTCGCACCGTCCTCTGTATAGGGCCTACGTGTGTTGAAAATTTCAAGCCTCTAGGTCAATCCTTTCAAAAGTTATGGCATCAAAATGTTACGAGCAGCAGCGGGAGGATTCGCTATACTTCAAATAGAGTTCTTTAAATTCTGACGTCAAACAGTCAAACTCTGACGTCAAAAATTGCTCAAACACAATCAAAACTCCGTAAACTTGAAAGGAAGTCAGTTGGGGAAACTACAAAAACACATGGTTTGGTCCACCCTAGAGGAGTCGCTATATTTTTCGCTCCGTCCACTGTATAGGGCCTACGTGTATAGAAAATTTCAAATCTCTAGGTCAATCCTTTCAAAAGTTATGGCGTGTGACATACATGTTACATACATCTGTACCATCGTTAATAGGGTTTTAGATGATGCTAAAACCCTAAAAAGTCACAAGGAGTGAGGTCACATAACCTTGGTGGCCATTGATAATCCACGAAAGGGAAATGCATCCACAACGAGTGACAGTTTGGTGCGGCTTTTGGGCGGGCGGCTTCATCGGCCCTTATTTTTTCGAAGATGAGGCAGGACAATTGTGACAGTCAATGGAGACCGGTACAGTGCGATGATACGAGAGTTTTTGTGGCCTCATTTGATTGGAATGGACATTGAAGAGGTGCCACCAGGCACTGTGCCTGCGAAACAATTCAGTTGCTCCATGAGCGGTTCCCGGATCGCCTCATTTCGCGTAATGCTGACCATCAATGGCCACCAAGGTCATGTGACCTCACTCCTTGTGACATTTTTCTTTGGGGCCATCTTAAGTCGTTGGTGTATGCCAACAAACCCCAAAACATCCGTGACTTGAAAAAGGAAATTAGACAAGCTGTCGCCGACATGCAAGTGGAAACTTGTCGGGCAGTCATAGTAAATTTCATGGACAGAGTTCTTGCCTGCCAGCGCAGTTGAGGAGGTCATATGTCCGACATCCTTTTTCATACATGAAATGGGAAGGCGAGATGAACATGTTTATGTACGAGGGGGAGATCAAAAATTAAGTTGCACTTCCACGATGTGGCCATTTATTACACCACCTATACAAAAGCAACACGGCTATAGCGGCATACAATGTAGGTTCACTTTTCCACATAGTTCCCAAGAGTCCCTAAACATTTATCCGAACGATCAACCAACTTTCCGATTCCGGATGCATAGAAATCTCCTCCAGCATTTTGTAACCACACGGTGACAGCCGCTTTCACCTCCTCCTCGTTTCGAAATCGTTGTCCACCGAGTTCCGTTTTGAGCTTACCGAAAAGATGAAAGCCGCATGGCGCTAAGTCGGACTGTATGGAGGATGTTGCCAAACCTCCCACTTGAATCGCTGCAGCAGTTCGCACTTTACAATTCCTTGCCGGGAAATTGCACACTCTCCATATACAGCAGTGATTTCACGATGAATGTCCGTGCAATTCACCCATAGAAATCGGATAGCAGCTCGCACCTCAAGTTTGGAGTGGACATCCAGTTGATGCGCCATTGCTTTTAGCCCGCTAGTCACACAAAACACGACGGGAAACCACAGCAACTGTTCTATCTGACGTCTGCGCAGTTAATGTCCCTTTCTCTGCTTTGCCCAAGATTGCGACACACAGCACGCTCCTGCGGCAAGCTAGTGCAACTTACTTTTTGATCTCCCCTCATATTTTGTTTGTTTGTTTGTTTCGTAAAAATAAACCTCATAATATATCAAAACTGGCGTGCTTTTTGAATCACCTTTTATAAGAATATTACTCGTCATGATACTGAATTGTACCTTTGTGAGCCAAGCCTGGAGGAAAAAAAGTGTTACAAAAGGTATTGTGGTCAAGACTATTATTGTGTCATAACTGCTTTTATTGACTTGGAAAATCCCCAGAATTCGACGAAATCCCCTCTACAAGCAGAAGTGTTTAGTGTTAATGTTTGGGGAGGAACACTCAATTGGCCCATATCTGCTTCCACCTCGGCTCAATGCCCAGATCTACCAAACCTTTTTGGAGGAACGATTGCCAGAACTGTTGGAACATGTACCAATTGCGGATCAGCATGATGGGGCCCCTGCACATTTCAGCACTTGTGTGCGGAATTATCTCAAGACAACTTTTGGGGCCCAATGGATTGGCAGAGGCAGACCTGTTGTTTGGCCACCTAGGTCTCCCGATTTGTCATCTCTGGTTTACTTTTTCTGGAAACACATGAAGAGTCAAGTTTATGAGACTCCTGTTAACTCAGACGAGGACTTAGTTGCCAGAATTGTGTACAGAGTTCAAAAACGCCCTGTACAATGTACAATGAACACTGTAATACTCGATACAACTCAAAGTAGTCTCCAAGATTGTCTACCAGAGATCCTTAATCCTAACAAGATGTGACAATAAGCAAAATTCCCATAGCATACCTGATATGGCAAAAATACCCATGGCGCCCTCTCGGAACAAACGCTCAAATGATAAGAGAGCATTTGCAAGTCTTGTCATCTTGTAACTAACCAGGGCCGACCCCGCTTGATTTCTTTCTTAATTTCTTTCGTTTTTATTTAATTTAAATAATTTTCCTTATGTAAGGGACATATTGTATTTTAAACATCGAAATATTTAAAAAACTCTGCCTAGTTGCCGTTGTCGTCTGCTTTCAGCGCTCTGAAGACTTTTTGATTACGTCAGGTATCATCAAGGACTACAGCACCATCTGGCAACACACTCGCAACTAACCTGAGCAAACACTTTCGCATATGCCGATTGTCACATCTCGTTAGGATTAAGGATCTCCGCTGTCTGGAGTATGTTGTCAGAATAGAGAAGTGGTGAATACCATTGGCTGCACGTTGACAAAACGTGATTGGTCGGATGAATCTGTCGGAGAAGAATTCATTGTGTCGAGGGTTGTTGTCGACACCAGAATTAAATTTTACCTCGTCGTCAGAACAAAACTCATGTGCTGAAGGTGCTCTTTCACATTTGAGAATCAGTGAAAGTCGCAAGGTACAAAGTCGGTGAAAAAGCACAAAATATTAGGAATTCTTCTCCGATAGGTTCACCAAGTAGTCATGCATTGGCTCCAGCGCATGGAAAGAGACAGAGACTACAAGGTCGGGACACATTAATTTGACCACCTGCTAGTAACTGGAATATCCACCTTTAGTGGCAAGCACAGCAGCTAGTCGATATAGCAGAGAGTCAGTAAGTCCTTGGAAGATGGTAGCAGGTATCTGGGACCATTTGGCGATCAGTGCATCCCATAATTCCATCACTGTGCATGGCGGAGGGTCCAGCTTGCAGACAAGGCGATCAAGATGGTCCCACAAATGTGCAATGGGGGTTGAGGTCCGGGGAGTTTGGTGGCCATGGGAGTAGCTTGAATTCATCCTCATGCTCCTCGAACCAGTCATGGACAAATTTTGGCAGTATGGCAGGGAGCATTGTCCTGTTGAAAGGTGCCATCACCCTGAGGAAACACTGTCGACACGAAGGGGTGTACCTGGTCTGCGACGATCGTCAGGTAGCGAACACCATTCAGTGTACCCTCCAGCGGTATCAGTGGACTCAGACCATACAACAAAAACATACCCCAAACAGTCACACCCCCTCACCAGCATGTCGTCTGTCTACGATGGTGTAGGGATGCCCGTTCTCAGATGCTTCCCGGCGAATTCTCCATCGTCTGTCCACCTAACCTAACCGCGACTTGTCAGAGAAAGCAACCCTTTCCCACTCAGCTGAGGTCCAATGGCGATAGTCCATTGTGAATTGGAGGAGTTTTCGGCGGTGCACAGGCGTCAACATGGGTGCTGTTACCATACGCCTGCTTCGGAGCCCCAACCTCACGAGGGATCGTTGCACTGTCTTGGTGCTGACACGCCTAGTGGCCCCACTGTTCACTTGCTGTGTCAGTTGCTCTAGGATCGATGGCCCATGGGGCCCCACGGTTGCTCGAAACTGTCTGGTTTGGCCAGTCGCGGTACACCTTCACAACGGCAGCCCTAGAGCAGTTCACCAAGGTGTCCGTTTCTGAAATGCTGCCCCCCCTTGGCACGAGAGCCAATGATCGTCCCCTCTAGGAGGTCCGACAGGTCACTTGCTCTGCCTATGACGGCGACAATTGCTGTGTTAACGGATGCTACTACACGTCTGCTGTTATCAGCTTTTAATGATATGCAATGATTTTTTATCTGCATACCATGGGACGTTCTAACATGTTCGAGGAGAGGTGGTCATATTAATGTGTCCCGACCCTGTATATCGCAAAGTGAATAGTGCATTACATAGATGACAAATATAAGTATTAGGTACAAAAAGAATTTTAAAAATAAACTAGTTAGAGCCAAGGAGGCATTACTTTTCGATCACCCTCATATACTGTGTAAGATAAACAACTGCAAAACAAATCCAAGACACAGAAGCAGAATACAGAAGTAGAGTACCGCAAAAATAGAACTCGGAATCATGCACTCTCATAAGTTATGGTGTTCCAGCACAAGGGCAAGCCTCTCAATTAGTTCGGGTAGAATTTTAAACGAGATGCTCGATGAAATTTTGTTGCATATTCCGACTTACTCATTTTTCCACTTCCAGACTTCTTCGATAAATTTTTCTCTTCCTAAGTGATGGCGTGTTTTCTGCTGTTCTCTCCATAATTTTTTTTCCACCACAACCTGCGTAGCAATTCCTGCATGATCACAACCAGGATTCCATAAAGTTTTGTGTCCCTTCATACGATGCCTGCAAATCAAAAAGGACATACAAATGTAAAGAACATAATAAACTTCTCACAATCACACTTTTAAGAAAACATATTAACCATCTGGTAATTGCATCTTGAATGGAATTAGTTAAAGCATGTCCCAAGTGAAGAGATCCTGTTACGTTCGGAGGTGGAATTACTATGATGAATTTTTCCGCATCTTCTTTTAAGTGGTCCTTCATCAAAGATAATAAGAGATAAGCACTCAGAAAACAAATATCACAACAATTATTTAATACAATTTATCAAATACATCTCCTTTTACAAATGTTACCCTAAGATACAGAGGTTTATTCATAAGTGTGTGAAACATTCCAAAAATTATTACAAAATCATTAACAAGGAAACTATCTGAACCTGTATCTCACAGTTTCACAGCAAATTGAGAATATTTTTACTCACCTAACGCTACTATTGATGGCTGCAAAATAAGAAATCACGACATTTTTCTTTCAAAATAAACCGTGAAAACGAAAAAATTTGAAAGCACATAGCCATGCAAAGACTCCAGATCTGAATTCCCTAGCTTCTCTAAACAATGGAAAATGGCAGGAGTTGAATGACTCCTTACTAACTAAAGACAATAGCACACATCCATCTGAATTGCACTGTCGCCAAGTGGCGACGTGTTTTTAGTCCTATGAATCTACATTTACAGTTGTTGTTGGCAAAAATCATCAGCATGTACTTAGAACCTAACAGGCAAAGGACAATCCTGACTATTACCGACGTGCTGTATAGAAGCCAGCTTCGATAATGGTTTGGGGCTGCATAAGTGCCGATGGATTGGGAAACTTGCAATGGCACTGTTAATGCACAAGCATATATTGGAATTTTAGAACATATGTTGCCTTCTCGGCAACGTCTTTTTGGAACCCATCCCTTTCTATTGCAACAAGATAATGCTAAACCCCATATCGCGCACATTACAAGACAATGGCTACACAATAGACGAATTCGGGTGTTAAATTGGCCTGCCTACAGTCCTGATTTGTCCCCAATAACGAATATATTGTGAATTATTAAGAGGAAGTTACGTCAACGACGATCCGAACGGTTCAACAGCTGAAAACTATCGTACAGCAGGGATGGCAACTAATTCCCGTTGCAACGATAGAGAAATTGCTATCACCTGTTCCTCGATGGCTACAAAAGCGTGATCAAAAGAAAGGGAGACGTCATCCAATGGTGATTCGCCCACTGTCTTAACATTTTTGGGGCATGTTACAACTGCCAATTTGCAAAAAACCTAATGTTTATTACTTAGTTTTAAATTTTTGGTTCCGAAATGTTTATTACCTACCCGATAAACTATCTTCTTTTGAAATAAAATGAATTAATATAACAGTGTATCAACATTTTTGCTGTGTCGCATGTTTTCACCCTGTCCCAACTTTTAAAGAAATGAGGTTTGTACGTAAACTTTTCTTTTCTATTCCTTTTTTTACTTTTTGGTGTTGAAGCCGTTACATAACCATTGGAAATTTAGTCTAGCAGGGGATCACCTACTGAGGTTTTGCTTGTTTCCAAACTTGTTAATAAAGGGCCAAAAACAAACATCCATGCTCTAACAAGGAGAATCCAAGTACTCTGACTCACCGATTTTGATGAAGAAAATTGTACAAGTAAATTACTTTAAATTAAGCTCTCATGCAAAGCCATTCGACACACTTCTCAAAATTTGCAGAGAAAGAAAATCTTTAAGTTTTTTACCAATTCAGATTAAGTAGAAATACTTGCATTGTTGCAGCTAAAGTTAATAGCTTAACCTGGCTCAGTGGTAATGCGTTGGCTTCTGGTGAAAACAACCTGGAAGCCACGATATTTTTTTTCCCCTGAAATTTTCCTTAATGTATATAAAAGTTAAATGCAAGCTGTGCCAGACGTGAACTTTGTCCCCATTCTCACCTATGGTCATGAGGCTTGGGTAATGACCGAAAGAGTGCGATCGCGGGTACAAGCGGCCGAAATAAGATTTCTGAGAGGTGTGGCAGGTGTTACCCTACTAGATAGAGTGTACAGCAGCACAATAAGGGAATCTTTAGGTGTTGAGCCGCTACTTCTCCGGATTGAGAGATCTCAGTTGCGCTGGTATGGCCACGTGATACGGATGCCGCAAACTGGTCTTCCTAGGCAGTTGTTATTTTCCAAGCCGGTAGGTAAGAGACCAAGGGGTCGGCCTAGAACCAGGTGGCTAGACTACATGGAGAATCTGGGTTCGAGTCGCTTGGATATTACCAGGGAGGACATGCGCCTGGTGGCGGAAGATCGCGATTGCTGGGGATCCTCCATAGGGCTGCTGCCCCCGCGACCCTAATGGATAAGCGGGTTTGAAAAGTAAGTAAGTAAGTAATATTTTTTACACATTATCTCAGTTTTTCGATTCATTGTTGTATTTTTTTGTAATTATTATAGAAGAAATGCAAAAGAAATGACCGTAATACACTATAAATGGACAACTATAAATTTTATTTAACAAAGTATAAACAATATAAACTCTGCTATATCTACCATGAATGGTATCTTGTGGGATAAATAGGTGTCAAAAGAAACTAAAACTCAAATTTTTAAAACAACAAGAAATTAAGCCTCCCGAGGAAGATATAAGAAAGTAGCGGAAGCCCTGATTTATCTAGTTTTTTATTCCTTCATCTGCACTTTTTAACCCCCCATTTTTTAATCAAAAATTGATTTTATCGAACCTTGTATTTAGAAAATATAAAAGAACCCTATCTTCTTTCTTTTCTCATTATTTTCGATCGAATGATATATTACACCATAAATTTCTTAAGACCAAGTGATTGCCACCCGCACAACTCTGACCCTATTGGGACAATTTTGCCCAAACTTTACAGTAATGTTGATCTTGCTTAGAGGAATCTGCATACCAAATTTCACTCCTTTATATGCACAAATACGGGTAGACCTTTTGGTCCCCTCTAATTTCCGCCCCAGAAACTCCGATCCCAGTGGACCAATCAAAACCAAACGAAATAGTGAAGGTGCACATGCTCATAGTAAGCTACATTCCGAATTTCAACCTTCTACCTCAAAAAACGCGGAAATTATGAAGGGGACGGACGGACAGACAGACAGACAGATAGACGGACATTGTGAAAACAATAAGTAGCTCCATTCTTCCGCTACTTAATAATTAGGAGTATTATGACGTATGGCTCCGATGTTTGGGCCTTAAATTGTCAATTAAAAAAGAAATTACTGGCAGCAGAAATGGACTATTGGAGGTGCTCGGCTAGAATATCTAGGAGAGACAGAATTAGAAACGTGGTTATAAGAGAAGAAATGAGTCTACAAAATTCAATTTTTGATTTTATTCAGCAAAAACAATTGCTATGGTACGGACACGCTAAAAGAATAATGGAGTGGGCACCACCAGGAAGAAGGAAGAGAGGTAGACTACCACTAACATGGATACAGGGTATTGTGAAGGCAATGATGGTGCAGGGAATAGAGAAAGATTTATGGGAGGAGGCTGAAGGCTAATTTCATGGGAACCAGAAAAATATATCAGTCATTGTAAAACCGGAATATATTATAAGCACATGAAGCCGGATAATTGTTTTAGCCAAAGAAATCTGCAATAAAATCTTTAAAATTATAAATATATCATAAATCTGTGACAAGTAATATTTATTTTTTTGAAGAATGCAAAAACCTTAATAAATATTCAAATGCAGGTAAAGAGAGGTTGACAAGCAATAGTAAATTTCCATTGCTAGCAAATTTCCGCTCCTAGGAAATAGGAGATTTTAACTTGTCACAGATATGCTAGTCACTCGCTGTTTTTTTCTTGTGACATGTAAAAAAGCTTTCCGTAACGGATATTACATGTGAAGCAAGCAATTCTGCATATCAAGACGACTCAAAATTTGAAATCTCAAAATTAGAACTTGCAAGTGCTATAAAAGTGTGCGAAAAATTGTTAAAGGACGCAAATTATATGCCTATGAATTCTTCATCGTACATTATTTCAACAACAGTTGAATTAATTGGCAAAGACTTATTTATGCATGTTGTGGACATGATTTCGGAAAAGAAAATTGTAGAGACCGATGAATTAATTTTAGACAAAGAGCCATACGACGAAGAAGAACAGTTTTCGGAATGTACACCAGAATCTGTATCGGCTTCAGATAGTGATTACATTCCATCGCCTAAAAAGACTAAAAGACATCCAATAACTTTTGAACAAAAAAAAAAAAAGCTGTAATTATTGCAAAAAATCGCTATTATTACTTTAAAAAAATGGTAATATCACAGTTAACTATTTTTATAAAGTTCATTTATAGTTGTTCATTCACAACATATTACGGTCATTTCTTTTGCATTCCTTCTATAATAATTACGAAAAAATAACGACAATAATTTTGGAAAACATTTAACTTTTATATTCATTAAGGAAAATTTCAGGGGGGAAAAAAAAAAAATCGTGGCCACCACAGGAATCGAACCCAGGTTGTTTCCACCAGAAGCCAACGCATTACCACTGAGCCACATTAAGCTAACAACTTTAGCTACAACAACGTAAGTATTTCTACTTAATCTGAATTGGTAAAACACTTAATGAATTTTTTTCTCTGCAAATTGAGAAGTGCTTCGAATGGCTTTGCATGAGAGCTTAATTTGAAATAATCTGCTCGTACAATTTTTTTTTCATCAAAATCGGTGAGTCAGAGTACTTGGAGTCTCCTTGTAAGTAGAATTCAAACCGACAACTGCTGGTTTTTAGAGAGACAGGACTTGCACCTTAGCACTCTCAACCACCAAGGCAGCACAAATTTTTTGATTAATTTAAAAATCTGTTTAAACTGTAAGAATGGACAAGACAAGAAAATTGCTACCTCATATTCTGGTTTGAAGAATCCCATCTTCTCCCACCATGAATACCATGCAGCTTCAACATACTTAGGACTGTACGCATCTGGCATTGGACAAGATACATCTAAAAAAATAGACCATAAAACGTCAGTAAATTTGTTAAATTGGAAGATAAAGTAAAATTATATTTGACTATACCTTTTTTTTTCCCCAGGAACTATTGGAATATCATAAATTATAACGTCTTTTTCTTTCTTTTCTTTCTTTTCTTTTTTCTGAAAATAAAATGTTAATCATGTTTCTTTAAAAAAACAAAAAGAAAATTGTAATCAGTTATTCTCGACTTAGAAAGAGCTTGAATTTTATTGAACTTCAGGACAAGGAAAAGCGCAAACTTTGAATCCAGACGTTTGCGCTTGTCTATTGGTGAGATTTAAACCTTTGACCAGATGCTGCGGGAAAAATCAAATTATTTTTGTGCATGTCTTTCATCAATATCACAAAATAATACAAACTATACAAGTTATGATTTTTTTTTTCCCAGAATGACAACAAATTTATTGTTCTGCAATTTGAATGCTTCTGTAGTCGATAATGAGTAGTATTAAAGAAGAAAAATTGGAAGAGTTTTTGTAGATCTGAACGAGAAATAACATTATAACATCTTTAGTGTGTG
>JAHWFO010015202.1:38923-95361 GCA_023313115.1 Rhysida immarginata
AAGAGTTCGTCTATCTCCAACTAGTAAACAATTTGATGCATGCTCACAGGACATGACCATTTGGGTTGATACACAATGTCCGGGTGCCTGTATAGGCTCATCAGTTGACACCTGTGCGAGACGTTCCATCCAGTAGGGAGGACTGCCTCGTGAACATACAATACTGTAATCTGCACAATCATCTCAATGCTGCGACGACGACAACAACAACAACCATTCACACAATTAAAAGACTTTGAACGAGGCCAGATTATTGGCCTCTCTGAGGCTGGATGGTCAACCAAACAGATTGCTGTCCAAGTGTTGCGGGACGCACGGACGGTAGGCTGATGTTGGACGCAATGGCGAGAGGAAGATCATACGCCAGAAGACCGGCTCTGGAGCCAGGAGAAGCACGCGAGCTCATACCGATAGGCGGATACTGCGAACAGCGCTAGCGGACAGAACCATCACCCTGCGGCAACTGCGTGACATCACTATTCCCAGTACTGCTCCAGTGTCAATAGGTGACAATAGCACGCTGGTTACATGCTACGACAATGTCTGCCAGGCATCCATTATTGCGTCTTCCTTTGACACCTGAGCACGAATTTAAATTGATCATCTTTCCATCGATATATAATTTGAACAATCCCTTGCATATTTAAAGGTAAATACCTTATCAGTTGAAAGCTCTGATATAAGTCCTCCAGTGGGTGTCCTGCTTTTTCAATTCATTCATAATTTTTTTTCAGACGAGCGGCATAGAGACCAGCATCTTCTCCTTGATCTATTCTACAATTAAAAAATGAATCTAATAATTGTATAATTCGTGCTCGGAAGTCTGGCTTGAAGTGCTCCTTCAGTTTTCTTCAAGCTTCAGCAGCATCATCTGTGTCAGAAATCAATGTTCTATATTCCTTGTCTACACTTAAATAGATTGTTGAGTAAGCTCTATCTTTTCTCATATTATATTCCTTCTTTTCTTTAGAGCTTGCTGTTGCATCAGGGTCCACCTCTTTTTCATTTATAAATCCCCAACAGCCTCTATCCATTAGAATAACTTTCACATCATTGATCCATGTATGGTAATTGATAGCATTCAGTTTATCAATGGAGGGCTCCATACCTTTTTAATTATAGTAAAATGAAATCCAATAATATCCCTTCTTATTTTTAAACTTCTTATACTTCAGATCTTCTCTGCAATAGACACTACTCTTCTAAAGACTTGGAAACATATTTGTACTGCAGGCCCATAACCCTGTTAGGCTTCCAATAAAGATTGCAGAATGCATCAGTGTTTATTTTATAAAAACACGTATCTTATTAGAAGAAAGTCATCAAATGAGGAGATAAAGTACATGAAAATTATTAACTGACATTGACACTCATTGTAAACGGAAGATCTGACAGAACTGACATTGATACAAAGACACTCATTCAGAACATCTTTAAGACAGTAAGTAAAAAAAAAAAAACAACTTAGCAACCCAACAAAGGTGTATCATCTCATTGTTGAACATGAGAGTGAAGATATCAATGACGTATATTAAAGATAGACTCCGAATCCTATTGTTAACAGCGGCAAAAAGTGAAGCAAATTGAGCCATGACAGTTCTGGGCAGGAGTGAGCCGTGGAGTAATTAGCTGTCTGGCTGCTTTGTTTTTGAAGATTTTGGGCCCGAGGAATAATTAATTCAAAACCATTCCTCAAAGTTGTTGTGCGTACAACTGTACAAACAGACAAGTAAAAGAATCAGGAATCATTTTCCACAAAAATAAATCAAAAATACGTAACTAAAATGAAAATACGTTACTGAAAGACAATCGAAACGAATTTGAAATTGAAACCATGATCGAAAAATTGTTTATAAAATATAATAAAATACTTTAAATACAAAGTAAACGAAAAGATAAATTTATCACTCCGTGATCGGCGTGTGAAAGAATTATTAATCAGCTACTCTCGTGTTTAGCCATGTGTTTTGCATCATCTTCATTCACTTTCAGCCATGACAGTTCTGGGCATGGAGCTTCCCAATTTGCTTCAAGTTACAACAATAGGATTCGGAGTCTATCTTTAATATACGTCATTGGAAGATATAGTTAACATTGCGCATGGTCTCTGTGACCAAGTATGGGTCCACAAAGGTGGCCTTAGCTCCAGAACTACTTGATCAATCCAGCTGAAATTTTGCACAGCTTCATGTCACATGTATATGCACACCCACAAAAATTTTGAACAAGATCTGAGATGGTCGAGTGTGGACGATTTCTGATTTCAGGACACTTGACATGGAATGACCCTACAGTCGAACCCTGATAACTCAAATCTTCAGCGGACCACATAAAAATTTTGACTTATCAGGTTTTGGAGTCAACCAGTAAGTCGAAAACGAGGCTACATGATACTCACAATATTTCTATGAATTTGATTTGTTTTAATGAGATTGATATACAAATACCGTATGGGCCCAGTAAAATATGGTCCGTTCCAACACAAAATCATTTCTAATGCTGTTTTGGCGTGGCTTCCGAATTCTACTTCCGGTTTGTAAAAATTTTCGAAAGGCATCTCTTGGCAATTTTTGCCCATTTATTTTTCATCTGATGACATTTATGAAACTTTACAGAGAATTCACTTTTTTCTCGAATTTCCATTACTTTTACATTGACAAAACAATGAGATAGTGAAGTTTCAAAATCAAAATGGCGACAGCCAATAAGAAGTGTATGACTGCTTCTAAAAACTCGTTTGCGATCATTCATGCAATGAACTTTATGGTCAACATGAACACTTCCTCTAAAAATGAATGCGCAGTCGTCATCAATAGGAGGTATCACAATATGGGGCTTCCTTACATTGCTCAAGCTCTACCCATGCGCAATAGAATTTTTTTCTCCTTCCTGTGGGCAGTGTCTCTCTTCGTAGTACGTCCAAATACAGTTTTCTTTTTCTATTTCTTTTTCATTTTCAGAAGGTGAAGGGAATGGAAGAAAGTTGACGTTTTATCCATGGAAACATGACTAAGTTTTTCTTTTTTCTAGTATCCGAATTGTATCTATGAGTTGCACACTGACAATTAGACATATTTCAAATATAATAGAAGAACAGCATGGGGTATTCCTCCATTTTGAAATTTTGCCCACAATCACGTCATTAACTGCACACGGTGCACGCGCTGCGCATGAGCCGTCTGCTCTGAAACGTGGGCAAGACCATAACCACCGAGAGAGAAGGCCTCTGCGATGAAAAGTAATACATTGTTACATCATCATAGTTAGGGCAAATTTATGGCTTATTATTGATAGAAGTATGAATAACAATGCCCTATTTATGGTGATGTTGTAACGGCCAGTTTTGACGTTACAATTTTGTCTTTCTCTTCGCTCTTTCTTCTCCCCCCCCCCCTCTCTATTTTGTCTCGTAACAGTATCTTGAACGAGGATCCGGATCGAAACATTGCGAAATTGTTTATTATGAATTGACTGTTGACGTAGATTGTAGATAGTCCTTATGATGAGACGAGGTAAACAATGGTCGAAATCGACGATGTTTTGCCAACAATGTAATTTATTGTACGAGCTACCAGTCGTTAAAGAAAGGAAATGAGTATTATAAGAAACAAACGGGGTGTAGAACGACGGCAGCCATCGAGAAAACATGATGATGAAGAAGGACATTGCTGAAAAAGAATCCTTATCCATAAGATGATTCGACATCACAAGCTACCCATCTTTCTACCGATGAGGTAAAGGGCATCCGGATTAAAAGCGACGATAAACGAACCCAATCAGAATTTGACGCCAAATATTTTTATTTTCTTTTCTGAACACCCGGCGGCGAAAGAATAATGACTCTGGTGTGGAGATACTTAATAATATATCTTACTATGATGAGAGATTTCTACACATGGTTGTAAATTTCGATAGCGAAAGAAATTATACAATAAAGCCCCGGTTATTTTGTCAGACATAGTTGTTTATGTGAAAATCTTGATTTATAACCAAACACGGTAAACTCATCGTCTAGTTAATCCTATTCTTTCTTTTGTCCTCGGAATGATTAAGGAGAAGATAAGTATTATAGTTTGTTAATACTAGAATAACATAGGGACTGTTAACTAGAACTGGAAATCTCCTTGTTAATGTTTTGTTGTTTTTTTATTTCCCTATTTAGGAAGAGTGCTGTACGGGAGAGCGTTTCATCGATCAAGGAAAGCAACCTCACATATTTTGCCCGTTACAATGTAACAATGTATTATGTTTCATCGCAGAGGCCTTCTCTCTCGGTGGTTATGGTAAGACAGGCCAGCCGCATATCGCGATACCTCCTATTCTGTGTCTAAATATTCTCCCACTGAACTATCGCACCAACAAGTTCGACTTGCAATTTTCTGTTTGCACTAAGTTTTGATTTCACATCGGCTGCCAGCAATTGCGAAAGATTCCTACATCGTTTTCTTTGTCATGTGGACGTAAAAATTAAAGTTCAAAAATGAAATAAAGTTTCTCACAAGCAAAGCTTGTTTGTTTTTTTTTAGATAGGAATACTTATTCACTAAAACCAAAATTTCTTTCAGTTATCCGGGATTTATTAAAAAATTTGGTTGAGTTAATGAGTGAATTTTCTATTGAATTAAATGCTCTGGGGGATGGGACTTAGAATGTCGTTTGAGTTAACTGGGAATTTGAGTTATCAGAGTTTGAGTTATTCGGATTCGACTAATTGTAGGCGCTACTCAAAATATTCTGGAACTGTTTGATCAGATCTCATAGATTTTAAGGGTTTGCAACAGTTGCCATGACAGGAGTGCCTGGCAATGGAGAGAATAAAAGTGGCAAATAACTCTCCATACAAAAAGCTGTCCTATTATAGAGCCTCTGTCCTACTTTTGGGTCAAAGTTGTCCTAATTTCCTAATCAGTGCCCTGCCATGCTAAATATCTAGCTACAACCATGGATCTGACGTAACAAGATCCAATTTGCGAATGAAATTTCCGTTTACACGTGATGGGTACAATTTTTAGAAGGTAAAATAAGAGTCGGCTCTTCCTTGGGCTTCTTTATTTAAAAGTTGCAATGAATGGACAGTTTATGACATTCCAAAAATGTATTGTTATTCTTATCGCACTTAATTAATGTGTAAGAAAACTTTTCGATTAAGTTATAATTTCGCAGTGTAATAAATGCAAGACAATTCGGCCGAACTTAACTCAAAAGTTAATCCCACTTCGAGCGTATGGATCACTTTTAGCTCAACGGGTCATCACAACCCATTTTCTTTTAGAAATCGGTTGTCACTTTTTTTACTCGTCATATTTACCTCTGATGCCGGCTTATTCACGGCCTGGGTCTTTTTCTCTTGTTTCTGTTTAAACTTTTCGAGTTTCTCCTTCCTTTTCGCTTCCTTTTTCAGCTGAGCTGCGCTCTTCTCAATCACCGGTTCCTCATCGCCTTTGCCAACGGATTCCGTTACGAGTCCGTTTTCAGCAATTTCCACGTTAGCCATGTGCAGTAAGCTAGTCTAACCACCACAATTTTTACAGTGCTTCGATTTCAATCAATGTTATCTTAAAAGTAAAGCTGCTGTTAAGATACATTCATGCCACGCACATGTTTCGCTGATGCAACTGACCGCAACCACGTTGAAAAGGGAATGACCTTATGAAAACATATTTGTCGACGCAAATTTATTTTTAGCGTAATAAAAAAGGGAATTGTGCTGATTTAATTGATTATATGGTTGTTTATTCTCTTTGTGTTTCAGAAAATCAGATTTCTATGTATTTTAAGTGGATTATTAAGAAGATGCTGGTGAAAAATTGTTATCCAGTATGTTTTCAAATGCCGCACCATACAAAAGTTTCTCATTCTCATCGACTTCCGCTTCCGGAATCATGGACGCGCACTGGTCGAGTGAGGAACGGGTGGCGAGCAGAAGGAATTAACAAGTGAAGAGGGGCAGAAGTAGATGTTTATTTAAACGCAGGATCAACTCAAAGATTTTGTTTTCCTCTAACGATACCAAAGAAAAAATAGCGTGCATTAAAAACTTGTAGAAATTGAATTTCCGTTAGCCATGTTTTCTCGTATTAGATACCGACACATGTCGAGGTCCTTTCAGTTTGCTTCGAAATATTTGCTCCAAAAGCACGTCGAGCGCAAATCGAACTTGGAGCTTTGCCGGCGTTATCTCGAAGTACAGAGCACAAAAAGGACTCCTATGAGGAAAACCATTTGGATAGGCTTAGGGGGTGCTGCTGTTGTAGGGACACTTTTCGCTCTGCGCTGGAATTACGCCGAAACTAAAGCCGACTTGGGCGAGTTTCCCGATATTGAACCGTCTTGGAGTGTGAGAATCCTTTTCACATGTTTTCATAATTTAAAAAAAAAAAAAAATTAAAAAAAAATACAGCTTAGTGGCCCTTTATTTCTTCTAGAAATCATCGTTATATGATTTCTAGAAATTGGTTTTCTATTTTTAAAAAGGTAATTTAGAATAAACCACATTTTCCATAGGAATCTCTGTGCAGAAATAGAGCATTCCTGTGCTATAAGGCCTCTTACGCACTGATGACTAAGTTACTGCCCACTGTGGTTGCGAACAACCAGAAAGAATAACAAACCAAAGATGGGAGACCGAATAGGTAAACAAATAGCCACCACCGTGCGTGTCGCTCTCGTTCGTTCTCGCCTTCCTATCGACATTCAGCATCGCGCTGGCTACCTCTCAAGATGGACACGAGGATATTCATGTGTTCGACAAAATAATATGAACGCCAAAAAAATTGCTAAAAATTATGTGGATAGTGACTATATAAAACTTAAGACTAAAGAAAGCCTCTTTGACCACAACAAATTATAAGTTGAAAAAATATGACCTGATAATACTGGAAGCGCTTTTCGAATGCTTTGCATTCATCATTCAGCAGAACAAGTGAGAAGCTCGAGAAGACTTTGAGAGAACTGACTTGGGACAGAACGAGCAGAGTATTTATAACTGACAAAAACCAATCAAAAAATTTTTTCAATTACAAATGAATGACTGGGTAATTTAGACGCCCATTGGATCGGGGGAGATTCATCAATAGGACCCAAGTCGGAGTTGAGTAACAGTTTTTTGTCTGTTCTATGAATTGCTGAACTTCTGAAGGCGTCCAACAGGTATTTTTTATTTATCGATTTGATCAATTTAACATTTTTTGAAGAAAAATCGTGGCCGGTTTCCAAACAATGTTTTGCTGTTGCTGATTGATTACTTCTGTTGAATCTCCTATGTCCCAAATGCTCCTTGAATCTAATCTCGATGTTACGAAAAGTTTGACCTTTATAGACCTTAGGGCTCTGGTAACAAGTGGCTTCATAAATCCCTGACCTCTGCAGTGGTGGAATCTTGTCTTTGGGGTTAGGTAATAAGTGCCTTACTTGGTTTTTAAGCTTTCAACGTTTCCCTCTCTTACAGTAATCCAAACCAAGTAAGGCACCTATTACCTAACCCCAAAGACAAGCTTCCACCACTGCAGAGGTCAGGGATTTATGAAGCCACTTGTTCCCAGTGCCCCACGGTCTATAAAGGTCAAACTTTTTGTAACATCGAGATTAGATTCAAGGAGCATTTGGCACATAGGAGATTCGGCAGGAGTAATCAATCAGCAATAGCAAAACATTGCTTGGAAACCAGCCGATTTTTCTTCAAAAAATGTTAAATTGATCAAATCGATAAATAAAAAATACCTGTCGGACACCTTCGAAAGTTCAGCAATTCATAGAACAGACAAAAAGCTGTTACTCAACTTGAACTTGGGTCCTATTGATGAATCTCCCCTGATCCAATGGGCGTCTAGATTACCTAGTCATTAATTCGTAGTTGAAAAATTTTTTTGAATGGTTTTTGTCCGTTATAAATGCTCTGCTCGTTCTGTCCCAAGTCAGTTCTCTCAAGGTCTTCTCGAGGTTCTCACTTGGTCTGCTGAAGGATGAATGCAAAGCATTCGAAAAGCGCTTCCAGTATTATCAGGCTGTATTTTTACCACTTATACTTTGTTGTGGTCAAAGAGCCTTTCTTTAGTCTTAGTTTTAATATGAGCACCTTTGATTTTATTCGTTTTGACGAATTATCATGAAACTTCATGTTACACCTCATATATTTCAGTAAAGGTTTTGTCCCAACACTGATACGGACCAGGAATCTACCCAATCACGCCATACATCGTTTAGAACCATGGACACGTCACAGTGAATTTTACTTTAAAAACTCAAAAATGATACACATTAGACTTTATCACTACACAAGCACCATATATACTCCCGTACATACATTGGACTTTCTGGACTGGAGAGCGAGATGGTGTGTGATTGGAAGTTAATTTGATGTCTGTCGTTTTCGTTTGGATGGTGGCTTTTTGTCATCTCCCATGCTTGTTGAATGGCTTGACTTTGTGTTTTTTCCGTTGTTTTGTTTGTATGCTGTTGTCGTATGTGTAATATATCAGGATAATGCAAATGATGACATAATGCCAAGTCGGTTGAAGTTATTATGTGTGGTGGATGTTTATGTAATTTGGAAAGGAAGTTAAGGGATGAGTATAATCATCTGTGCATTGTTGTATTGTTTTTTTAAATTTTATTATTTTTACTCTGATGTATTTGCTCTGTTTCTTTGTCGTCTATGTTGTTTGTTATAGGGAAGAAATAAGGAACCAGAAACAAATTGAACAAAAAAAAATATTGTTTGGTATCCCCTTGTATAAAATGTTGCTTGAAATGTAACTGTAGCATATGATTATAACGCTTCTTTTACTTATTTCTGTGTTCATTTGTATGAGAATAGCACATACATTCATGGAGATATAAAGGTTTCTTTAAGAAAATTGAACTTTTTTCAACCCAAAGAATGCCTTTTTCAGGAAACTTGACAAACTACAGTAACGGCAACACCCTGCAATTAGATATATTTTCAGAATATAAAAATATTAAATATTTGATGAAATATGGACATTATTTAGTAAAAATCCAAATGCATAGAGTTACTCTTATAAAAAGCCCAAGCAAATAGCGTGAAAATTCAGAAAGATATTACCGATAGAATGAGTTGAATTTCAGTTCTCACAAAAATAAACAAAACGATAAGGGGTTTCTCAAAGCTTTTATTTTTGGACCAGACACCAGTAACAAATTTTTCTCCTTACACTGATATGAAGCCTATATGTCATAGGCCTGCCTTTCGCTGTTATGACAGCCTCTTTTGCTTTTATAATCCTAAAAAATTGGGCAATAAATTATGCAAAAGACATTTTGATAATGCATGCGCATGCACAGCTAAACGTTATTTAGTAAAAATGCTCATATTCCATCAAATATTTAATATTTGTATATTCTAATTGCACGG
This sequence comes from Rhysida immarginata, assembly GCA_023313115.1. Classification (NCBI taxonomy): domain Eukaryota; kingdom Metazoa; phylum Arthropoda; class Chilopoda; order Scolopendromorpha; family Scolopendridae; genus Rhysida; species Rhysida immarginata. The sequence continues at coordinate 48,297 of JAHWFO010015202.1, forward strand.
TGTTGCCTTTACTGTAATTTGTCAAGTTTCCTGAAAATGACATTGCAATGGGTTGAAAATCCTGCATTTTATAAACAAAAAAACTTAAGAAAAAATTTCTATTTTTTTTTTTTTAAAGAAACCTCTATATCTCCATGAATGTACGTACTATTCTCATACAAGTGAACCAGATAAGTAAAAGGAACCTCATGATCATATGCTATAGCTACAACACATTTCAAGCATTATTTTTTACAGGGTGATCTCAAACATTATTTTTTTGTTCAATTTGTTGCTGGTCCCCTATTTGCATTTGGGATAAAACTTTTACTGAAATATGTAAGGCGTAACATGATCTTTACACCCCTGAAGTTTCAGGATACTTCGTGAAGTGTTTTTCTAGATATTCAACAGGACATCTAAAATCAAAGGTGTTCATATTATTTTGTCTAACCCCTGTAGTTGCAGTAGCTATTTTATTAAAAAAAAAAAAACAAAACGAAAAGAAATAAAACAAGGTAACACCCTATTACAAGAACGTGGTAATAAAGGCATGTTCCAAATTTTTTCTGAAATCTTGCGAAAATGTGCAAATGCATTAATATTATGACAAGGTCCAAGAAAAAGCGAAATCTCATTCAAAATGGCATTTCGGGGCCTGGTGCATAATGCTAAATGCTCTTGCAAACCTGTTTTCATAAATATTTGCATAACGATTAGAACTACTTGTTAGTTCTATTCATTATGATATTAGTAACGTGGAAAATCAAAGGCATGTGGATTTCAGAAGCGCGGGACCTTGGGAAGCCACACCATTAGCATCAGCTTCAGGGCCGGCTGTGATTATTTATTTCAAAGATATAAGCAAAAAACACGATCAAGAAGAAATGGTTGCTAGCACAATGCGTAGACCTCAATAGAAACGAGCTGCCCCAGCGGTTGCGCAACTTCCCAATCGCCAAATGCATTGCTCTTGATTTTCTGGCCTCTGTCAACTGATAGATTGCTGAAACCACGTGTGTAAAGGATAACTATTCTAGTTTTGTCTTGAGGTTGCTGCAAACCTGGTTGCTAACAGCCAGTCGACAGTGCGTAAGAGCCCTTAGAGTGGAATCGTTCAAACCATTGAATATAACCCCTGGCAATAAGCTTGGAAACAGTGGCTAATGTTCACAAAATTTTCATTTCAGATGAGATTTATGTTAAAATTTTCAATATTATTCATAAAGTATGATTATATATGAATACAACAGAATGTGTACTTTTATTTGGTACCAAGCAATCAAAGATACACGGCATTTTTGAACTCTGTGCACAAACTTCATAGGGTAATAACTTACTGAACATTTTTACCAAAGAATGGATGGCCCAAATTTCACCAGTAAATTGTTATAGGGGGAAAATGTTGAAAATACTCAATCCATTACCAGTTGAATTATGCAACTTAAAAAGAAGGAACAATTGCCAAACAATTATACAAACCTTTTTGGAGGAACAATTGCCAAAACTGTTTAGAAGATGTACCAATTGCCATTCGAAATCGGATGTGGTTTCAATACAGCTTTTGGGGCCCGATGGATTGGCAGAGGCAGACCTGTTGCTTGGTCACCTAAAGAGGTTGGACAAAGTAATATGAACACCTTGGATTGTAGACATTTTGTCGAATATCTAGAAAAATACTTGATAAATTATCCTGAAACTTCAGGAGTGTTAAGAGCATGTTATGCCTCATATATTTCAGCAGAGATTTTGTCCCCAAGGCTAATAGGGAACCAGCAACAAATTGAATGCAAAAAATAATGTTTGGGATCACCCTGTAAAAATAATGCTTGAAATGCATTGTAGCTATAGCATATGATTATAAGGCTTCTTTTACTTATGTGTTCATTTGTATGAGAATAGCATGTAGATTCATGGAGATATAAAGGTTTCTTTAAAAAAATTGAAAATTTTTCGTAAATTTTTTGTTTTCAACCCAATGCAATGCCATATTCAGGAAAACCTGACAAACTATAGTAGAGACAACGCCCTGCAATCAGAATATAAACTTTAAATATTTGATGAAATATGAGCATTTTTACTAAATAATGTTTAACTGCTCATGCGCAAGCATTAAGAAAATGTCTTTTGGATAATTTATTAGCCAAATGTATAGAGCTACTTTTATAAAAAGCCCAAGCAAATAGCATGAAAATTCGGAAAGATGTTGCCGATAGAATGAGTTGAATTTCAGTTGCTCTCAAAAATGATAAGGGGTGTTCTCCAGATTTTTATTTTTGGACCGGACACCAGTGCCAACTCCTTCTCCTTATCTAAATTGTCGGTTTTCACTTCTTGTGTGCTAGTTTATATTCAAAAGTTGTTAATATCAAACTGGGAAACCAATGTATTTAAAATAGAGGGTCATTAAACTGTATTTTTATCAGACATGTATTTTTTACGTATAGTGATTTCCAATTGAATAAGTTAAATTTCGTTTAAGGTACTTAAACACTAAGTTATTAATTAACTAGTCATTTTGCATTATGGTTTTTTTTCCCGATTAAGCATAATTCTTGGTTAAATCTATGCTTGAAGATGTGTGCGATATGCACTCGTATAGCAGCAAATAGTAATTCTTAATAATAGTACTATAATTTCTTAAGTATAATATTCATGCATCATCTTCCCGTGCTAATCCTGGATTTTTATAAGTTAAATACGTACCTTTTAAATTATAAGTAGATTATATAAGAAACTGGATAGCGAAAAGAGATTTGATACACAAGGTGAGTCAAAAGTCTGTTACCCCCTTCCTATCTTGGATACCAATGTAGTTACGTAAATTCCAATACAGGGAATGAATAAGAACTTGAGGGTGCTCTATCTCATGGAGCACTTTTCTTCATCTCAAATATGCAAATTAGGACACATCCAAATTCTATCTCGAAAACCGTAAGAGATGCACTAAAAATTCCAATTGCACGTTTGTAACAGCAAATTCCAAACAAAACAAAAAAAAAAAGTTCAACAAAATCCGATGAGCGGATCACCCACAATCCTCATTGCAAGCTCTGCAACATTAAAACTGTGATTCCTGTCTAAGATTGAGGCAAGCAATGAGTGGCCATAGGAGGGAACAAGCAAGGGAGTCCAAAGATCCTGGGTTCAAATGTCGGAAGTAACCACTGAGTGTTTTTTTCCTTCTGAATACCATTTGCCAAGCATGCAAATTATTTCATGCACCATCCTCATCCTGTTCTGGAAAGTTCCACAATTTACCATAAAGTCACTAGTTTCCTGTGCAATTGGTATAAAAAGCAGTGTTGTGGTAAATACTGCATAAGAATACTTAAGTATAAGTCCAAAGTATCTTTATAAAAAGTTACTTAAAGTATAAGTATAAGTAACTATTTTATTTGATACTTACAAATACAAGTATAAGTGGTTCGATTTTACTTATTACTTATAAGGATAAGTACTAAAATTGACACATCTGGTTCATATCTAACCTACAAGTTTATTTTTTTCTACTTTTAATAAACTTATTAATTCGCATCTATCATAAAATAAAAAAAAATAATTACATGCAAGCTTTTAAGCTATCGAAATGAAAGAGAAAATAATCCTAAAAATATTAGTAGTACTTACAATTCTTCAAAGACGTCTCGTGTGTGCTGCTGGAGTCCGTATTGATTCGACAGTGTCTACCTGACCTACCTTAATAAGGTAACCTTATTTATCAGGTAGAATTAATAAATGAAGCACCAATGGGAGACCAGCGCCATTCTCGAAACCGGATTGGCTACTGTGTCCAGTAAAAGAACAATGATATGACGATATTCCATTGGTCTTCTCATTTAACCAACCATTTACCATCGAAGTACAATCGAGATTTCGATTTTTTTAAAAACCGAAACCATCAAAATTTCGATTGCTCGATGAACAAAACATCGATGGATCGCACACTAGGGAGGTGTCAAACGAAAATAACGTATAATATTGAATAATTGAATTAATCCCTGTTTTTCCTTAAAGGCTAATGCTAATGCAAAGGTGATACAATTCTCAAAAAACAAGATGACCTCCAATCGCGAAAAATTTTATATTCCAGGTACATAACAAATCATTTTTTTTATATATTACCTAATACTTATGTATAAAATTAGGTACAAATACTAGCTAAAATAGTATTTAAGTATAAGTATAAAGTAATTCCCTCAAAATGTACTTAAGTCTAAATACAAGTATAAAGAAAATACTTATACTTAGTATTTAAGTACAAAAATACTTAAGTATTCCACAACACTGATAAAAAGGCATGTTGAACTGAGGAAAATCAGACCAAAGCAAGATGGCACAGTACACTGACTAGGAAATGATCAACATGGTCCTCTGCTTTGGTGAGGCGAGGTAAAATTATCATGCACCAACCAGGCATCGTTGAAACGTCGTACGGAATTATGCTATGGTGCAAGTGGACATCATATTGAACACTATCTGGATTGATGGAAAGACTTACTTTGTTTCAGGTGACTGTTTGTAAGCAACAACTGGTAGAAGAGCCAATTGTCCTGTTGCGGAGCTTGCAATGAGGATTGTGGGTGATCCACTCATCGGATTTTGGTGTATAGGAATTTTGACTCTCACTGTATAGGAATTCTCAAACTCTTAGGAGTTGCAAAATATAAATAGAATTTAGACTACTGTATTGAAAAGAGCAGACCATGTCATTAAACATGACCCCTCTGCGTAATGTATATCACTGTTTCTCAACCGCCAGTCCATGGAAAATATACTTAACTTGATAATTCCAAAATAACTTTCAAAACTAGTTTTCAATTAAAACACATCATCTACTTTAGTACATCTCGGATCTCATGCAGATAATTTCGTTTAATTATGCTACCGATCCACAGAGAGAAAAAGGTTGAGAAACCCGATCTATATAATATAAAGATAATTTATGTACCTTATTAAATACGTTCTTTGTTAAGAATAAATGCAAACATTTTTGGCTAAAATAAGACTAACAGCTGTGGTTTAGAGATGCAAGTTGAATGCATGTGCATAGCCGCAGTGATCTCCCCTTCCCTACTCAAATGAGGTATTTACAAGTAAAGTAGAACCTTGATAAATCGAATCTCAAGAGGACAGCAAAATCTTAGAATTATCGAGGTTCAGTAAAATAAAATTTGAATATTAAACGTTTTGTGTGAGATTTGAATAAATTTATGGAAATGCAAAAGTGCAAATTGTCGTAGTGAAAAAAGAAACTTATTGTAATCAGGGTTAATGTTATCATTTTTGCTTGGTACTGAACGCTTGTATCTGAATACATTTTAAATATACCGTTTATTGTGATCAAAATCGGATATTGTTATCAAATATTTCCCTAAATGTAGTAAAAATATTTGGATTGGCTCCCGAATCCCAAATTGGCTTATACAGTAAAATCTCTGTAAAACGATCCTCAATAGAGCAATTAACTCTTATAAAATATTTCATGGTCCTGGCTAATTTCTTATGTTTTTAATGTTTTATATCTCTCGTTATAACGAAGTATTTTCAGAAATACCCTGTTAGAAAGCTAATATTTTCCAATTTCATTAAAAAAAAATTCTCAGTTTTGTATTGGCTTTGTTTCCCAGCTCACATTTAGTTACCACAGATCGCCACAGTTCACGTCTGACACAGTTTTCTGCATTGATCCGAGCATCCAGGTGGACTTTTGTATTTATTTATTTATTTATTTATTTATTTATTTATTTATTTAGAAAAAAATTACAAAAATTACCTAGCCGGAGCCAGTATGGCCATGGGCCAACGAGTTAGGTCTCCGGAAGGTAAATACAAAAACACGGAACTACATAGAATAAGTAAAAGTTAGAAGACCAAAATAATGATAAATAAACAAATATGCCAATAAAAAATAAATGCTAAGCAAAGATCCATAAACAACCAAAAATCAAAATTAGGATTGCAGAAAATAAAATAAGTTAAAAAAAAAAAAAAAAAAAAAAACACGAAAAAAAATTAGCAAGGGTTAGTAGACGAACAAGTATCAAATGATTTAAGATTCCTTTTAAAAGAGGTCTGAGTCGGGGAAGCACGAAGAGCAACAGGTACAAACGACCACCATCTGATGCCAGTATAAGAAATACGATGACGTTGAAAATTCCTTCGTACCAATGGAAGGAGGATTGCGTTCACAGACCGAGTAGCATAGGAATGGTAATCCAAATGATACCGGATTGAAAAAGGCGTCGAGAGCTTTAAGTGACCATTAATTACCTTATAAATGAACGTTACTAATTGTAAAATATAAATTTGATAAATGACAATACCCCAAGAGAAGAAAAATAGTGCGAAACGGGCGTAGATTTATGGAGTTTTAGTAAAACTCTAAGAAACCATTTTTGGATTCGGTAAAGCCAAGATAGATTGAAGTTAGATGTTGAACCCCAAAATTGAATGCCATAACAAAGCATTGAATTAATCAGCGCATGGTACAATAATAATAGAATCGTGGGAGGAAGATAGTGAAGATGCGAGATTAAACCCAATCTTCTTGAAAGTGACTTAACTAGCTCATTAGTATGCATATTCCAAGACAAGTTAGGGGATAAATGAATAAAAGGAGCTAGTAGGATAATGAGGCTTAGAATTATAAAAAAAATAGGCAATTCAATAGGAACATAACGCTTGTTACGTTGATGAAAGACCATGTACTTGGTTTTATTAAGATTTAACAACAAGTGATTAGCAGACTTCTATTTACTTAGAATAGAGAGAGAATGGTTAATAGTAGTTTGCAAATTCAAGACAGAAACATCATCAAAAGAGAGAGTAACATCAGCATAAAATATCGCAAAGGAGGGAGAAAGGGCATAAGATAGATCGTTAATAAAAAGATTGAAAAGAAGCGGAGATAAAACGGAATCCTGGGGAACTCCACGATTACGTATATGAGGCAAAGAAGATTTGTTAAATATAGATAAAGTATAAAGACGATCAGATAGAAAATCAGTTAACCAATTTAACGGGGGGCCACGAATGTTATAAAAATGAGAAAGCTTGTATATCAAGAAATGAATAGGAATAGGATCAAGTCAAAGGCCTTGGAGTAGTCAAGAAATAAAGAAACAACAAGATTTTTGTTAGACACGTTAGACGAAACATATTCTATCAATTCGTAACAAGCGGTGTCAATTCCGCGATTAGGAAAGAAACCGTGTTGCATTGAGGAAATCCGATTATTGTTCATTTAATTGTCCCCGTTGAAATATGATACAAAAACTGATTAAAGTATTTATAACTTATTATAATATGTCTATAAATAATATATTTATTCAATTATCTTATAGATGAAAATTCATTGAAATATAATATCCTGTCAATATAACGATGATCCTGTTATTTCAATATCATTTTGTAAGTCCCCAAAAATTCATTATACGTGTACTAATGTTTGACTGTAATAACCACCTTTCATTTCCTTTTAAGGCAATGGGTACTGTTGCCCAAAATTAATGATTGGTATTAGTGTATTCTTTTTTATTGTAGAGTTTTACAATCAGTGCAAAGACTGTTTCACTATAAAAACTGTATAGTGTAATGTAAAGTTCCCACAATGCCTCTTTTTTTTTTTCAATTTTGGTTATTTTTATCAATTTGACTTGGTCCCAACGTGATCACGTTAAGCGGTGCCCACTGTGCATAATCAGCTATTGTACCTAAAAGTTATATTGAACCATCTCCACATATCCTTCACTTTCAGTTGCGAAAAAGGCAGAAAGCACACTTTTCATAGTACCATGGGACTTTAAAGTAAGTTTGAATTGAGTATGCTTGTAAAGCTGATCAGAAACTCTTATGAAAATTCTACTGGGGAATAGTAAACTTGATATCAATTCGATTTTTAGATGTCCGGATTAACAGAATTCGATTTGTAGGCAAATTTATTTGCGTTAACTTTGCTTTATAGAGGCTAACATTCTTTCAAAGAAAAATTTGATTTATGGAGGTTCTACTTGTACTAAATGAATTATAGAGATTTAAGCCCTGGAATGGAAGAGAATAAACTGAAAAATTTGATTTATCGAGGTTCTACTTGTACTTGATTATTGGTAAAATAAGATGCAAAGGGGAAAAACTTTGGAGTATTTGTATTGACTTAATTCTGTAAAGATGGAGCTGGTTTTTTGTCACTTTTGTCATGTAATTTTATTGGATATGTATCTGACTTATAATACATATATACACTACCCTATCAAAAGTCATGATAGGGTATTGTTTTGCTGCTATCACAACTTCTACTCTCTGGGGCATACTGTCCACAAGGTTTTGATACGTTTCGACAGGTAATTTTCGCCATTCTGCCATAAGTATCTTGGACAGTTCGGTCACGGATTTCGGGCGTTGCGCACAAACGACGTTCCAAAACGTCCCACAGAAGTTCGAAGGGGTTCAGATCGGGGCTCTGGACAGGCCAGTCCAAGTTCTTGAACCCCCTTTTCATCAAACCATGTGCCTACAGCCCTTGCATTATGACAAGGTGTGTTATGTTGAAATGGAAAAGGGCCAAAGTGCTGCCAGAGAGATGGGAGTGCTGTGTTGTCCAGAATGTCTTGGTAACGCTCTGCATTTAGATGTCCGTCCACAGAAACGATTGCACCCAACCCATACCACAAAAAGCACCCCCACACGATCACCGACTTCACCGTGGACACAATACAGCTTGGCAGATAACGTTCGCCATACCTAAACCCGTCCATCTGATTGCCAGATGGTGTAGCGGGACTCATCACTCCATTCAACCATTCGCCATTGATCCAGAGTCCAATGTCGTCGCTCTAACAGTTTTGTCTGCGAGATGGCACCCAACAACTGTATCTTATCTTATCTGGTACAGAGGGTAGATTATCGCAAGCGATAATCTGCGGCACCTACTCCTACGAGGGAGTTTTGCGCCATCCCATTAATAACGACTGCTACGAGATGACAGTAGCAGTCGGGACCGACGGCTTAACGTGCCCTCCGAAGCACGGGGGGTTTCATGATGGAAAAGCTGCTGGGGATAAACGAACCAGAGGCTGACACCAACTGCTGGAACACCAGCTATGGTCAATCGGCAAATGGGTCAGACCAAAGTCCCCCAACAGCCGCGCCCCAAATAGCTGTCCCGCCAGCGGTGGCCCTCAAGCCCAGGCCGTCACCCAACCAGCAGCTGGCCGCGCCTGAAGTTGCTGAACTCCATCGATTGGCAAGCCAACCGACGAGACAACCAGGCCACGGCCACCCCCACCCAACAACTGTACCTCTATGAAAGTCTGAAAGTTCTTTTCTTTGAGACATTCTTACAGCATTCACGCAAGCGTCATCTCATAATAGCATACTCTCTGTTATGTAGTGCTGGGAAGAATGCCAACAGTGAAATTGCAAAGGAATGTCTCATTTTCACGCAAATCAGGGTTGTCCCATGACTTTTGATAGTGTAGTGCATATCTGATTATAATAGATGACAGTTCTGATGTCTTGCCATTCATTTAATGGAATAAAAAAAAATATTCACACGATTGAATAGAGTCCATTTTGCGACAGGAAGATTTCATTTTGGAGACACATTTCGGTTTTAGAAAAGCCTGACTGGGGATGGTCTAAGACTCAACACGTCTCGGTAATAAATTCTTCCTGTTGTGAAGTAGAACCTTTCTCCTTATTAAAGAAAATGCAATGGTGCACATTCAAATGAAAAACTCAGTAAAAGACATCAATAGTTATGAGAATGCGCCCCCCCCCCCCCATATGTGTTATCCGAAATGTTACCGTAATGGAGATAACGATTTTGTGATTTTGTCGGTAACCCCTACCTTATTCCGTTAAAACGTGTGTTTTCGGGTACGTATGGCATTTTGAGGAATTTGGTTAGTGGAATTGTATTCCTTGGGCAACGTAGTATTAAATTTCAGAAAATGGGTAAATTGCATGCATAAAATTGTTCGGAAATCAAGGTTAAAATAGAAAGTTCTGAGTAAAGTTTTTGAGACTGTTTTTTTTTTTTTTTTTTTTTTTTTCTTGAAAATATATTAAATGGAGAATTTTTTAAACTACCTACCAATGCTGCTGACTTGATTTACCGTATTTACCTGAATAGATCCCGATGTCGAATTTTTGGTTATTTTTATGGAAAAAAAAATTCTCAAATTTAAACAGTTTTTCAATGTCATAATGATTATTTAAATACACGTGATTTTTTTTTCTACAAATAGACATGAATCAAATTAGAAATTGTCATAGATACATGTAAATCCATCCCTTCATGTCCAAAATGCCGTAATTCACTCAAAAGTGGCAATCTTTTGACGTACGTCAGCCGACCACCCATAGTCAAGTGTGACGTTTATTTGTGCCAAAGTGACAGTCTGACTACTTCTTGGCATGATTTGGGCCTTTAATTTGTGTAGAACAACATCTGAATAGCACACCATACTTTGGTATCGTTGCTGATCAAGTTCATCCTATCAAATTAATGGCATATCCTAATGGAGATGGCTTTTTCCAACAAGTCAGTGCGCCATGCCACGGAGCTTGTATTGTGCAGGAGTGGTTTCAAGAACATGAGGGAGATTTTACCTTGCTTTGGTGGCCTCAATCATCAGATCTCAATCCAATTGTACATTTGTAGGACAAAGTTGAAAGAGCCATCAGGCAGCTGGTTCCACAACCTTAAAATCTCACACAACTGGACAGTGCTATTCATGGCAAATACGAAATAGTGACCCAAGTCAATGCAACAACCAGGAAATAAAATTGCAATAGTTGCAGAAAACTAGATCAAAAAGATGTGCACATTTGATACATTATTAAACCAGACTACACATAGGACGTTTTTCATGTTATTCATGTACACTAATTTTCATTGTTCTATTCACATGTGTGAAGATGACTTGTACGATCTTAGTGTTTATTCATAGTTATAAATTCTGACTATTCATGCATTTGCCGCCAGATCAAGGTGAATCAACACCTCCTAGAAAGAAAGCCTCACAACTGAAAAGTCATACATTGTTACATCATCATGAGTCGACCAAATTTAGGGCTTGCTATTGGTAGAAATGCGATCAACAATGCTCGAATTATGATGATGTAACAATATGTGACGTTTCAGTTATGAGGCTTTCTGTCTAGGAAGTGTTGGGTGAATCGTGCTCTAGTTGTTATTTATTTAGATCTGATTAATTAGGCAGTTACTTTTTGGTCAACAAAATGGTGGCGATAAAAAAAAATATTTATTTTCTTCACATGTGAATTTAACCTGAGATCACTTTTTCCTATCATTTTTTCTGACAAAAAACAACTACTTCGGGATGTATTCGGGTGAATACAGCATTTTGTTCAGATTCATCATCAAAGATTTCTGAAATTTCACAACAACTCAGAAGTTCCTATTTTAACTTTGATTTCCGAAAAATTTTATGCATGCAATTTGTCCGTTTTCTGAAATTTAATACTTTGTTGCCCAAAGAATACAATTCCACTAATCAAACTCCTCAAAACGACATGCATTCCCGAAAAATGCCCATTTTAACAGAATGAGGTAGGGGTTACTGATAAAATCACAAAATTGTTAATATCTCCATAATGGTAACATTTTGGATAGCATGCATGGGGGTGATTCTCATAGGTATTGAGGTCCTCTACTCAGTTTTTCATTTTGGATGTGTACCATTGGGACACTGTGTATTATACGAGAGTTGATCGAAAAGTAATTAATGTACTTTTTGACATAGTCCTCATCCCTTTCCGTGCACTTGCGCCAAAACTTGACTAGTCGGATGAATCCATTAGAGAAGAATTCATCGTGTCGAGGGTTGTCGACACCAGGGTTGAATTTCACCTTGTCACCAGAAACTCCTTTCCCTTAAGGTGCTCTTTCATATTTGGGAAGCAGTGAAAGTCACAAGGTGCAAAGTCGGTGAAAAAGGACAAAAAAATTGGAATCTTCCCCGACAGGTTCACCCGACTAGTCACGCGTTGGCGCCAGCTAATGTTGATACAGTCAAACCCGAATAACTCAAACTCTGATAACTGAAATTCCCGGTTAACTCAAACGATATTCTAAGTCCCATCCCCCAGAGCATTTAATTCAATAGAAAATTTACTCACTAACTCAAATTTTTTCATAAATCCTGGATAAGTCAAAGTAATTTTGGTTTTAGTGAATAGGTATTCCTAAATGTAAGCAAAACCTGTCTTAAAAAAAACAAGCTTTGCCCGTTGAACTTTTATTTCATTTTTCAACTTTATTTTTTTTATGTCCACATGACAAAAAAAAAACAATGCAGGAATCTTTCGCAGTCGCTGGCAGCCATTGTGAAAATCAAAACTTAGCACGAACACAAAATTGTGAATCTAATTTGTTGATTGCGATCGTTCGATGGGAGAATATTTAGACGTAGTAATTGATGACGATTGCGCGTTCATTTTTAGAGGAAGTGTTCATGTTGACCATAAATTTCATTGCATGAATGATCGCAAACGAGTTTTTAGAAGCAGTCATACACTTCGGATTGCCCGTCACCATTTTGATTCGAAACTTCACTGTCTCATTGCCTTTGTTGATATAAAAGTAACGGAAATTCGAGAAAAAAAGTGAATTCTCTGATTCAAATATAAAACATTTATAGATAATCATAAATGTCATCAGATGAAAAATAAAGGGGAAAAAATCACCAGGAGATGCCTTTCGTAAATTTTTACAAACTAGAAGTAGAATTCGGAAGCCATGCCAAAACAGCATTGGAATTGATTTCGTGTTGGAACGGACCGTATTTTACTGGGTCCGTATTGTATTTGTATACGGATCTCATTAAAACTAATCAAATTCATAGAAATATTCTGTAGTGGCCATGTAGCCTTGTTTTCAACTTACTGGTTAACTCCAAAACCTGCTAAGTCAAAATTTTTGTGTGGTCTATTGATTATTTGAGTTATCAGGGTTCGACTGTAATAACCATAAAGATAAAATAGACCTCTTCTACACGATCAGTTATACAGGGCGAGTTTAAAGTTGTGCACATCCAAGTTTAGTTGCCCATAAAAGTACTAGTTTTGAGAATTTAAATGAAAACTAAAGTATCACAGATTAGTTGAAATGTTGGCTTTTGTTTTTAGTAGACAAACTTTAGGTGTTGCAATAAACGTTGGAAATGACGTCCTTTTTTACGAATACAAAAGTGTGCTCGTTTTACCAGACAAACTTTAGGTGTTTTTTTTTTTAACAAGTTATCCTTCAGTACATCATTTCCCGAGGAATGTGGCCCCCTCACTTACCAGTTTTACCACCCCCTGATTTCTTCCTGTGGGGTTATCTGAAAAATGTAGTTTATGTGAATAGTCCCCACACGATTGCTGAGCTGAAAACGAACATCACAACAGCCATTTCTAACATCAATACTGCCATGCTTCGCAGAGTCTCACAAAATCTGGTAAAACACCTTTTGTATTTGCGAAAGAGGATGTCATTTCGACCATCTTTCTTTCTCTAAATTCTGATGTGGTACACGAGGCGGAACTAACAACAATTGTTCACTCTGGTTTGTTTACATGCCTCGGGTAAACAAAGCAGACTTTTAGATTGCAGTTCAGATCGTGTTCCAAGCAAGGAAAAATATTCTCCAATGATCCTAATACTTATATTTTTAATTATGTATTCCGTGAAATTTTCTAAGATAATTAGCATGTATGTATTTGTACCTTAAAATTGACATATATTTCCAAGGTAAATGAAATGATGCTCAAATGTAGAATATACTAGACAGCATTTTTGTTTGTGAGTAAGATTAAAGTAAAGCTAATCTAATGGTCATATCATCAATGCCTTTGTGGCTCTACCAATACGTTTTTGTTTATAACTCGACAGAATTGGATATAGCGGTGCATTTGCCTTCGAATTTTCAACGTATACGTTTCTGATCCTCAAAACATAAATTTCACAGGAATATCATAAACATCAACCTTTTTGTACGCATACCAGAAGATGAAGGATGCCTGCGGCCATTCCACAGGAAACATTCAAATGTGGATAATACAGAACGATCCCAGAAGTTATAATTTACCAACTGTCAATGAGGTAGCGGCAGCATTTGAAACTGACGATGGAGAACCAACCACCATTTGAGCGAGGTTAATGCATCTAACCAAGCACGGGGAACAACTGACAACATATGTCGATTTTGAGTCCTAACTGTGATCTAATGACTTACCCGTTGCTGTTTCCTCATGGGGAAGAAGGCTGGAAGATGAAATTCAGGAGCACTGAAGCGACGAAAATCAGCATGTTAGCCTTCTACTCCTACAATCTGTACAAAAGGCCAGGACTGTTTAATCCGGTTTTGCACTTGGGGAAACTTTCTCAGCAGTATATTGTGGACATGTTTTAAAAATTGAAGGAGACCAGCTACAATGGGTGAAAGAAAATCAGAAGACTTTGACTTGGCTTAATGGGTTTTGTTCACAATCAGGCTGATAACTTTAATGTGAAAGCAGGAAAGGTCTGTGTTCTACCTACGACATTTACTGGGAGCAAACACGCATTGTAGCAAAACTACTAGGATGCAATGGCCATGGTGCCCAAGTTCGGAAAACCAGATCTTTTCATCACATTTACATGCAATCCAAATTGGAGTGAAATAACAGAACAGCTGGCTCCATACAAATCTTGGATGCATAGATCCGATGTCGTTGCGACAGTCTTTGATTGAAATCATTTGTCGACAATCTGACTAAAAACTCGGTGCTGGGAAGGTGGCGGCATGGATGAACGTCATTGAGTTCCAGAAAAGAGGTAATGAATTAGTTAAGACAAACCAATATAAAATGGAATGATTCTCAAAGGCAATTATTTGAATGTATCCATTTCTTCCAAGAATACCTATAATCCTCAAAACATAAATTTCACAGGCTATAAGCCTGCCTGCCTTGCTACTAGTTTCTTGTAATACCTGAAGTTTGTCTGCTAAAAATAAAAGCCAACATTTCAACTAATCTGTGATACTTTACTTTCCTTTAAATTCTCAAATTGGTACCTTTTACGAGCAGCTAAACTTTGATGTGCACGACTTTAAACTGACCAAGTGCAACTTCAGGAAAAATTCACATCACATTGTACATTTTACAATAAATTACATTTAAAGAGAATTTTGTAATGTGATTTTACAAAAATTTTGATTAACTGCAGTTAGAGTTATTACTGGATAAATTTTTATAAAGTGTAAGCTTTTCTTTTACCCTTTTATTAGGTGAAGGTTCCAGATGACACAAGTGGTCTGAAATTAACTTTGTTCCAGTATCAAACATGCCCCTTCTGCTGCAAAGTTAGAGCTTTTCTGAATTACTACGGCCTTTCTTACAATGTCGTGGAAGTGAATCCCGTTTTGAGACAACAAATACAGTTCTCTAAGTGGAAAAAAGTACCAATTCTCTTGGTCGAGGATCAGAATGGCAAACAGGCAAGCAATAAAGATAACGGAATTGACAATTAATCAAAACGGGCTTTGTCCTAATTTTCTGAATTTATTTTAGCAATTAAATGATTCATCGATGATTATCAGCGGTTTGCGCAGTTTTTTCCTTGACAAGACGCAAACAATTCAGGACATAACGAAGAACTATCCTGTTCTTAATTATAAAGACGATGATGGAAAACAGCAAACTGAGATAGTGAATCGTTATTTCATTATGTTTGGAGAACTGCCTCTAAATCAGACCCAAGAAGAACTTGAGTATGTTTATTGCACACGGTTATACGATGCGTAATCAAAAAGTTCCGGGACTGGTTCATTTAAAGAGAAAGCACCTTATTTAAATACATTTACACAGCATCCCTTTCAAAATAGCCCCCTCGCAAAGCCATACGATGAACTCGGCATTCCTGCCACTTAAGGAACGTGTCATGAAGTCTTTTTGTTGGAACGAGTCAAGCACCTTCTGTGATTTGCAGTGGATCTGCTCAATCATATCAGACTGTGACCTTTCAACTGGATCTTCGTTTTCGGAAAGAGGGCAAAGTCTGCAGGAGCCAAATCTGGTGAGTAGGGTGGATGTGGAAGCGAAATCATGTTGTTTTTCGCAAGAAACTCGCATCTGAGGAGATTTGGTGAGAGGGTGCATTGTCGTGGTGGAGCATCCTGTTTTTTTCATGCCACAGATCTGGTCGCTTTTGCCGAACATCCTCTCAATTGCTCGTTGCTCATTCTCAAATTTAACATCCATGATAAAATCGCAAGCGACCTCTCGCTTGCGGTCACAATAACAGTACGGTAGTTTCTCAGTCCCCCATTGCACATGAAACAAAATCCTTCGAAAAGCTGATTTATGAATGTTAGGGCTATAATTTGCTCTATTTGTGGACTCGTGCTGCCATCTATTGGCGAGATCTGCAACCAGTCCTGTAACGTTTTGATCACACCTCGTAAGAAGTTGCTCTTAAAAAAAAGCATCAAATTTTTGTTCGAGATTTATTTTTTTTGCCCCATTACAGACGGGAAAGAAAATGGAGACAATGGGCGGACAAAGTGTTGGTTCATACGTTATCACCCAATGTTTACCGAGAACCTCGTGAAGCTTTGCAAGCCTTTGAATGGTTTTCAGAAGTTGGTGGTTGGAAGGAACACTTTGCTGCGTGGGAACGTTACCTTGTCATTTATGTTGGAGCAATGGCTATGTATGTCATTGGGAAAAGGCTCAAGAAAAGGTGAAAAAGTAGTAAATGAAAAGAAATTTGGAGAATTCAAATTTTACTTTGGTTTACATTGGTTCAAATATTCTTTTTCTAGACATGGGCTCAAGGATGATGTACGAGAATCTTTATATGATGCGTGTCGTTTATGGACAAAAGAGATTGGTCACAAGAAACCTTTCCATGGTGGCAATAAACCCAATTTAGCTGATCTGGTACGTAATAGCAAAAGTCTCTTAAGAACATCATGTCCATTCCTGTTATTTATCAAAGTTTGATCTCCAAAACAAATATTTTCCACGGTGCGTATCATGTGGCCTACCAGGTGTCCATAATTAAAGGATCCTATTGCAAAGCTGCCTACAGGTGAAACCAATCATCAGAAGGTGTGAAATTTTGGGGAGGACGTAATGAAGGGATGGGAATTTGTTTCAGTGAAGGAAAAAAAATTAGTTAAGAATTTTGCCACCAGAAGGCATTTTAATAGGCATTTTCATGTGGTTTTTTTTTTTTTTATTTATTTTTTTAAAATTTCATTCTGTATTCATTCTGCTACATCACGTTTGTAATTTGAATGATGGAGCCCCTAAGACCTAACTTGTCGGTGTAATACCATACTGGTCTTAGACGAGCTCGGATGTAATATACTTATCTAATAAATAAATAAATAAATAAATAAATAAATTACACATTTAGCCACACATGTACAATAGTTTAACAAGTTCAATGCGTAAAACACAACAGAACATGTTCCACATGATGGCCACATCATTTTCAGATACCATCTGAAATCGCAAGATGGCATGTTCCACAGCTAACCCAAGTGTGTGCAGCAAAATGTTGCACACTTGGCGTGAAATGCTGTCTTTAAGATTAAAGTTCTTGGATTGTCACGACTTACCAGATGTTTCAAATGTCCCCAAAGCCAAAAGTCGCTTGGAGTGAGGTCTGGGGATCGGGCAGGACACACCTGATGGAAGTGACGGCTGATGACATATTTTTCAGTAAAATATTGTCTAAGAACATTCTTAACACAGTACAATGTGTGGAGGAGCTCCGTCTTCCATAAACAATTTTCGTTCTCTAACAGTGAAACATATTACTGCCCAGTGATTGAGCATATCACTGGACCTCTAGAACTTAACTTCTTGAAGTACGGACCGCCAATAAGTGATGCCGTAAATCCACACCATATCGTCACTTTTGGGGAATGCAACAGAACCTCTAAGAAAGCATGCAGATTTTCTGGTTCCTAAATGCAGCAGTTGTGTTATCCACTGAGCCATCCGAATGAAAATGCACTTTGTCTGTCCAGAGGATATTCTACGGCCATTCTGCATCGACTTCAACGCGAGCAAGAACTGAAATGAGAACTCGAGTCGATCATCACAGTCATGTGGAAGCACCTGCTGCACAAGTGAACATTTTTACAGATAATATCCGCATGATCTTATGTACGGTTGAACGCCTATACTACACACACAACACTGGTGCTACCATGGGAATTTGAAACTGTCCACTTCCACATGAAACAAAACCTCCTCTAATGAGTCTGCAGACAGGTGTTTTCTTCCTTTGCCAGGATAACTGACAATGACCCTATTTCTTCTAATTTCGTTATCATTTTCCGAAGGTTTTTCACATTCATGGGACTTTTTCGCATTCAAAGTCCGAAATTTCTGTAGAGCAGCCACTGCACAATTACTGTTTTGGTAAATCAATTTCACTGACAACGCGTGATCTCGTAAACTTCATTGTGAGCAGCATACACATTGAACACAGGATCTCCGTGAATGTTCCTCGTAGGTAACAGCTACTGCGTGACGGCACAAAGTTACAATTTTACTAGAGGTATTCAATGTAAAACACCCTCTGGTGGCGAAATTCGTAACTTTTTTTTTTTTTTTTTTTTCTAAAACAAATTCCCATTCTTTCGGTAAGTCCTCAAAATTTCACACTTGTCTGACAACTATTTTTGCCTGTAGGCAGCTTTGCAATAGGGTCTTTTAATTATGAACACCCTGTATAATACCATTGATTGTTTTACGTATTTGGGTTTATAAAGAAAATTGGACTCGCGATAGTAGAATTTTCTCTCTCTCTGAATTGTTTCGATATATATCATGAGGTGGTTCTCACCCATTTTGATCGAGCTGAGAACCTCACGAGAAGGAAGTTCTGGACCCTACTAAACAGTCTTTGGTTTCGAGGTTATACAGCTTTGTGAGAAGCAATCCTGCTTGTTTAAAGATGGTGACAGCCTTAGAGGATTTGTATGGGTAGATCGGGCATCATGGTATTCACGGAGCTTATGACACAATACTACAACATTCAATGTCTGCTTTCAACGTCAACAGATAATTATAGTTAGTGTTGAAATTAAACAAGAAATAAACAGTAATATACAAGAAATTTCTGAAACGGCACCTGAACAAAGACTACCTTGCGATGTATGTAGTTCGTGTAGCAAGATCGTCGCGGTTCTCACTTTAGCTCACTGGCCACAGTCTATTGAAACACATCCGTAATACTGTATAAAGTGGAATTACCAAGCAGTCACATTTAATTACACTGATGGCAAATCCAAAATGAACATCCAGAAGGAATGATGCCACATTGCTGAGAGTTATGTACAGAGTCCTGAAAATGAAACAGTGCTATACTCAGGCATGCATTAAATCATACAGATGATGAATATCATCCTGAGGAATGGCATTCTATGCTCGTTGCATATGTAAGTGAGAGTCGTAGGCAGTTGATGGACATGGATAACATGTTGTCTAATCCAGTCACCCAGATGGCCAACAGTTTGATGAGTGTGTTGGCCAAGGAATTTGACAGTTATGCTGTAAAGCAGGCATGTCAAACTAACAGCCCTTTGTGTGTTATTTTCTGGTCCGTCCTGTCTCCATGAAAAAACATAACCACAGTTTAATATAATATTTTACCGTGCAAATCCCACTCGGCAAGATCTTGTGTGACCTGCAAAGGGTTTGGTAATTCAGAATGGGCTGGATGATTTTTCAGGACATAGCATGTAGTACTCAATATACCACAAACACTACATGTGAGCAACTGTTGAAAGACACAACACCCCACACCATCCTCCAAAAGTGGGCCAAGTGTGTCGAAAGCATATACAGGGTGATTCTAAAATGGTGAATCAAAAGTACCTAGCGCTGTTGTGTGGGTCAAAATGAACATAAATTCTTCGTGTTGAGATTTCGACATTTTGCATTAGGAACTTTATGTTCATTTTGACCCACAGAAGAGCGCTAGTTACTTTTGATTCACCATTTAAAATCACCCTGCGCTACACAATAGAATGTGCCTCTCACTTGGTCACATGTACGACTGTCAATCATGCTCAGAAGAAAATGACGTCCATCACTGAAAATAAGAACCAGAAAACTATCTAGAAATAATACAATGAAGGAAGACAAACAACCTCTTGTCCACATAAGGATTTATGCACACCTTGAATGCACATTTCGACCTCACTGAACACTACTGACCTCCATTCATTTTTCCAACCATCTCACTGGTGGCATCATTGGAGGATGCATCTGACTATGTCATGGTGTAAGTGGCAGTCTCGCCAAAGGAACCCGTGACCGTAGTTCTGTTTTCAGATGATTGCAGGTCAGTTGTGGTGTAACACTGACTCTGATTTGAGTGGATGTGATTATTTGGTCTGCTAGAGCAGCCCTTCGAATGCACCAGTCCTTAAAAAGTCATGGCAACTTATTTTTTCCAGCGGAATCCCAGACTGCGATCAACATTATTTCGATATGCACCAATGACATTGAGACATATGGTACTTATAAATGCCACTAGATGGTGTAGATGTTTAAGGATGGAAGAGAAAGGGATGGACAAAAATTATTTGGTTTTCAACAGTTGCCAAACATGGACGCGAGTTGGCTAGAACAATGTGCTTATGTAAAAATAGCAATGCTTTGCGGTCAAAATGCAAGGAAATGTCATGCACAACTCGCAGAAGTTGTTGGAGATCGTGCTTTCCCATACATGGATGAGTAGGGGCAAGGTGGGTAGCAGCTTTCCAACATGGATGAGTAGCAAGTACTGGCATGCCTCGTACAGGGCACCCTACAACTGTTCGTACCATGATTGCGCAATGCTTAGGAAACGAGAGGCAATAGTCTCTACAGGAGCTGGCAACAAAAACGGGTATTGACCAGGCATATTGCATAAAAATTTATATTTTTACTCTTCGCTCTTGTCTACTTCCTAAGTGAACCATTTAAAATACTTTATTGTAAAGTATGGTACATTGTGTATTTTTAGTACAAAAATCTGCCAATAGGTGGCGCTGTAATACACATGAATCCATTCCATATGTTTTATCAACGTGAAATAACATAATAAAGTACACTTCATAGGACGGAATTCCTTTACAGCTGCAACCATGTTCTGCTGGTTCCGGTAGAACAATTTTACCAGTAGCGCTTTTTTAGGCAATGTAGACATGTGCAGAGCAGTAACTAATGCTTGTGCAGAATCCGCAGTCTTTTTATCCGAAGAATAATGCTAATAGACATGCGCTTTAACGTACATGATGTTTCACCTTTTCCATGTATGCAAAGAAATACTATTTGTTAGAGCACCATCTATTGGTGAATGTTTGTACTAAAAAAATTTTATTTAATAAATGTCAAGCACATCATTTGAATTATCTGTAGTTCAAATTTTATCTCATTTGGACCAATAGAACTCACTCTACAGCCCTCTGAAGTGGGGAACTTATTTCTTGCTAACCCTGTATTTGCCTGCAGAAAATAGTTGCCACGACTTTGTAAGTGACCCTTGTATAATGAATTTATTTCCCGAAAACATAACTAACGCTCTCAAATAAGAATAACTCTCAAAGTTCCTACGGACATTCACAGATGTTTGCTATCCTTTGTAACACGGCAGATATCCAGCCAATAGTTCAGTTCTTGCTAGCATAGCCTGATGAATTGAGTCGACTGCAGTAGCTGCTTTAACTGCTGTAAGTCCCGTGGAAAAGGGGGCATGTGCTCTTTTTTTCCCCCACAGGATAAAGATCGCAAGAAGTTAGGTTAGGAGACCTGTAGGGCTACAACATCAACGGCTCATCATCTGAACCAGTGTGGACTATCTGACATTCTGGAAGGTGCTGATTGAAGCATCCTTGTACATGCTCAAGTCAACGTGATGGGTCAATCTTATGTTGTGACAGGGAGGTGCTTCTTTCACAAATTTTTCTATGATTTGATACATCAAGATATAGAATTTTGCAATGATTTGATGTTTTTTTTCAGTTTGAAAGGCTCACGAAAAAGCGAATCTTCTTTCATCCTAGTTAGGAGTTACTATTGTATACTGTTTGCTTCAAAAGCTGTTAACCCAATCACAAGGAGTGGTTGAAAGTGAATAAAACGACATACAATAAAAGAACATATGACTTTAATTGTACTGATTACAATATGGGATGAAACAAGACAATGCCATTGGTAGTACAGGTGAATATTGGCGCCAGGTCAGTTGGTGTGGCACCCACTCTGGCCCCATTGCATGCCCTTATGTGGTTCAGAATGATGTCAAACAGCCTTTGGATCCTCTCCTGAGGCAAGTCAGTCCACAGTTGTTGCAGCTGTCCCTGATCCCACAGGTTGGTACTGAGACGGAGAGGTCCGGGGATCTTGCTGGCCACGGGAGGACCTGAACATGCTGTAGGCAGTCCATAGACACACGTGCTGAGTGTGGGCGTGCGTTATCTTGTCGGTACAATGTCCCAGGGTGATGTGCCGGAAGGGATAGGTCATGCAGACGCAGAATATCTGTGACGTATTGCTGTGCCGTCAAAGTCTGCCGAAAGCACCATTAGAGGTGACCTGAATGCATATCCGATGGCTCTCCACGAGGCCTGGAGAAGCGGGACTTGTCACTAAACATGATGCGATGCCATTCACCCTGCCCATGGCTCTCGGGCAAGGCACCACTTTAAATGGTGTTGTGGTGTTAATGGCATCCGATGCATGGAGTGGTAAGATACCAATCCAGCGGATGCAAGTTATCGAGACACTGTGCGGAAACTCATGTTCGTGGATGGCGAGTGCCGATGCCATGGGATTCCTTAATGCTTGGAGCATCATACGACGGTCATCCTTTGGGGTGGTGTTTGTCGGTCGAACCGAACCTGCACGATGTGCATGGGTGCCCTCACATACCCATCGATTCCAACATCGGGCCACTGTTACATCTGAATGGCCCACTTGCCTGGCGATTGCACAATACAACCAACCAGCCTCGTGCAGTCCCACAATACGGCCCCTGTCAAATCTGTCAAATGGTGGATAGGATGTCTAACGCATCTGCGTGGCATTGCAGGTGCTTTGTACAGTACAGTAATCCTCTCTGAATGTCTTGCGTAACTGTCAAACTCGCAGCAGTTGACTGGTAACAACTTATCAAGAACATGGCAGTGACATCACCAAAATTTTGTCGAAATTTTCCATAAATGTGGATGAATTTCGTTGCTACAGCGCTCAATTTCCTCCTTCA
This sequence comes from Rhysida immarginata, assembly GCA_023313115.1. Classification (NCBI taxonomy): domain Eukaryota; kingdom Metazoa; phylum Arthropoda; class Chilopoda; order Scolopendromorpha; family Scolopendridae; genus Rhysida; species Rhysida immarginata. The sequence continues at coordinate 71,545 of JAHWFO010015202.1, forward strand.
AGGCGTGGGTGGTCGTGGGCTTGTTGGCATAAACCTTAGACTTCAAAAAACCCCAATGCAAAAAGTCCATAGGCATTAAGTCGCATGATCTGGGCGGCCAACACTTATCACCAAAACTGGAAATTACTGACGCGGTAATTGAATTGTTTCTCGGGCTGTATGGCTTGTGGCACCATCTTGTTGAAGCTACATGTCGTCCACATCCATATCTTGCAATTTAGGCACAAAAAACTGGATGATGTCGCGATAGCGAGCACCATTAACTGTTATTGCCCTACCAGCTGCATTTTTGAAAATGCCTCCAGCCCAAATTCCGTTCCATTTTTAATAACCCTGAACTGTCAGCTGTCACGTAGTCTTTTATTTCTCGTTGGCAACATTTTCCGCACAAATGGTGCTGAATTTAAAGGTCAAATGACACCAAAAATATCGCTATCGAGATAATAAATAATCAGAAGGAATGCATCATAAAAAAAGAAAACTACCAGTTTTTATGGAAAAGAAGTTGCAAATTTTTTAAGAAAGAGGCAACAAATAAGCGGAATGGGGGCCCCTCCATACAAAAACTTTAGCTGCGAGTGACATCAGCTTTGCCAAGCCAAGTCCACTGAGATTAATAGTCCCTGTATATCTCGTCGGGCTTGGTTACCAAACCGACGTCGTAAGCAGTGCTATTGTGGGAGTTTTTGATAAAATTCGAAGTGAATTTATATTACCGGAAGCGGGCTTTAAATTATGATTTCTTTATTAAAAATGAATGTAAAAAAATAATAAAATTCATATTTAGTATCGGGAAAGTATTCAAAATTATATGAAATCAACTTCCAATTTGGCGTCATTTGCCCTTTAAGTCTTTTGCGTGAAATTATGTGCCAGCAAAGCCATGGAGGCCATTTACCCGATAGGCTATTCCATTCGTAACCTTATATGTGTAGCGTCGTCTTTATGAATTGATAAGAAACGTGCGTTTTCTATCAAAATTACTTCTTGCATGGATTTTGGGACACCCTTTATCATCATGATCTTTAAGAGTGAAATAACTTGTTACTTTTCTCATATTTTTCACTAGTTAGACTCCTCAACACAGGCACGCTTGTCAGGGAACATCAAGTTTAACAATCGAAGTAGTGTTGACAGTTGTACGATTTTCATGGGCTTTCGTGATAAGTTTTAAATTGGGCAGATTTCTAAAAATATAATTACTGTATATAAAATGGTCAAATCCAGGAAAAAATTATAATGCAACATACCACCAGCTGTATGTCACATGTCCTGTCTTTGAGTGCAAGAGTGCTTGTTCAGTGTTAGTGTGTTTTTTATTACTATTTTTTTCAATAAATAAATTAGTTTTAATAATGACATTTATCTTTTAATGTTTCATTTCGATGAAAATTCAAATGAGGAAATGAATAACGTTAAGTCAAGCAATGTGTCATTAATAAAAGGGGAGAAAAACATGGGATTCAAATTGTTGCCTCATGTGCCGACAGAGTAATCACAAAAAATAAATAACAAACGGGAAAGAAGGCCACACTTGCCTTCATTATACAGTAATGTAATTAGGTCTTCCAGTCAACTGCCGCACTGACCAGTAGTCAAGTGGCTATAGTCTATCCAATTTAAGTTTGCTTGGGAGGTAAACAAAAGCACGTGAAGTGAGATTCTATTGGCTGATCGAGCCTTGCAACTTCCGTGTTCCATGGCGCACATGAAAATATAGTTCACAAAAGACAACTGGAAAACTGACTTAAAACTGTAACAATCAGTTCTGGAAACATCTAAAATCATTGAATGAATATTAATCATGATAAAAACCAAATGATCAATTTTTAAAGAAATATTAAAAAAAATAGACATGGAGAAATCGAGAACTCTCGTGACAAAAGCAATTTAAGACAAACTGCTCATCATTTATATTCTGTGCAATAAAAGAAAAAACTGGCGTGGTGCCAGAATCTGCTATCAGCCAATTAGAAGCCTGGCTGAGCGCTCAGCTCAGAGAACCTTAGTCTAATAGCAGATTCTGGCACCATGCTAGTTTTTTCTTTTATTGTACAGAGTACAAGTGATTAAATCTACTCCATGGTCAAGATTAAGTAGGTCTTGCAGGAAAGAAAACTTGTGCCTTGGGCTCCAAACACTTATTTTATTGGAAAGATTTATTCTGCACGTAATTTATTGAAAAATCAACGATATTTATAAAATTCAAAAAGCAAATGAACACCTGATGGTAGCACATTCCGAGACATGAAATACAGTAAATGGCGTATGTCTTACGGCAAAGACTTTTATTTTAAATTTATTCTTCATGTAATTTATTAAAAAAATCAACGATATTTATAAAATTGATTATTTGTAAAGCAATTTAAGACCAAATGATCATCATTTATATTCTGTGCAATAAAAGAAAAAACTGGCGTGGTGCCAGAATCTGCTATCAGCCAATTAGAAGCCTGGCTGAGCGCTCAGCTCAGAGAACCTTAATCTAACAAGATGAGACAACAAAATGCCCATAGCAAACTTGATATGGCATAAATACCCGTGGCACCATCTCATAACAAACACTCAAATGGTAAGAGAGCATTCACAAGTGTTGTCATCTGGTAACGAACCATCGCCAAATAACAATACTTCTTGTATTAATTAAAGAAATTAAGAAAGAAATCAAAAAGAGTTCATTTCTATTTAATTTTTGATTTATAATTTAAATAATTTTCCGTATATAAGGGACACGTCTAAACACCAAAATATTTAAAATCTCTGCGTTGTCGCCGTTATCTGCTTTCAATGCTCTGAAGACGTTTTGATTGTCAGATATCAAGACCTACAGCACCATCTGGCAACACCCTTGCAACTAACATGTGCGAACCATTTCGCATCTCGTTAATTAAGGATCTCTGGCTCAGCTAGACTTCTGATTGGCTAATAGTACATTCTGGCACCAAGCCAAGTTTTTTTTCTTTTATTCCACAGACTTTAATAAAATAAAATTTTTCATACAAATGTCTTTCTCGCTATAGGTTTTCATTAAAGAAGATACTTTTTCTTTTTAACAAGAAATTAATCCTCCCGAGGAAAGTAGAGGAAGCAACGAGATCATCTATTTTTATCTGCACTTTTTAACAAACCTCCCCATTCTTTTAATCGAAAGATTGATTTTCTCATCATTTCCTATTGAATGATATATCACATGCCATATGTTGACATAGTTCTAAAGACCAAGTGACTGCCACTCCCACAATTCCGGCCCTATTGGGACAATTTGGCCCAAACTTTACAGCAATGTTGATCTTGCCTAGAGTAATCTGCATATTGAGTTTCACTCCTTTATATGCATAAATACGCATAGACCTTTTGGTCCCTTCTAATTTCTGCCCCCAGTGGGCCAATCAAAACCAAACTAAATAGTGAAGGTGCACATGCCCATCGTAAGCTACATTCCGAATTTCAAAAAATGCGGAAATTATGAAGGGGACGGATGGACAGACATTGTGAAAACCATAAGTAGCTCCATTCTTCCGCTACTTAATAAATAGTAAAAGCCCTAAAGACTTTCAATTGAATCAACTGAGAGCATAAGGGATTAGTGGATTAAAGGATAGAAAGAGGGATTATTCTGGCCTTGCAAAGCCTTGTGTATCATGGAGAAGCTAAATTGATTCCTCCAATCACAGGAGCCTGCACAGGGATACTTGATTATCTTTTGCTTACATCTCACACATACTTAGGCTGGATAGACTATACCACCTGTTTAAACAGTTTTGAAGATTAAATTTCTCTCTAAATTTCTCATACAATTAAAACAAAACATAAATAGTTCAAAGAAATAGGCAATAAAGATTTTCGAGGTTTTAGCAGAATTGGGATTTCTGATAGCAATTGGCCACCAAAAATAGTGTTGCTGAAATTCATGGCTATAATAGAAGCAAATTCACTGCTGAATGATTCTAACAGTTAATAATGGTAGATGAATTTTATAACAACAGTTTGTTCCTCTTCTTTTAGTTAATAATAATAATCAGGATGCTACTTAATTGTATCAGTTGGCTTGTTTGTTAAGTCGTTGAGCATCACCAATGTGCTTGGTAAGATTAGAACCAAGAAATAAAAGTATGAACAGAATATCAGGGTCTTGAATTAATATGAAACTTTTTCATATTTGGATTGATCAGACATTTGACAAAAGATGCAATATTGAACATGCCATGCCATTCTTCATAAATTGCAATCTAAATGCATTTCATGTTTTAATTGCTAAAACTTTGTATTCAACCTCCATATCCCTCAGTTTTTCTTTATCATAATCACCAACCAATTTCTTTTCAGGCAGTGTTTGGAGTTCTTAACGCCATTGAAGGGTGCGAAGCATTTCGTGACTTGCAATCGCACACCAACATCGTTGCATGGTATGACAAAATGAAGCAACAAGTAGCAACGCATGGTGGAGCTCGAGATTTGTAATTAATGTAATTAGTTTTTTTTTTATAATTTATTTGTAATTAAATAAAAGCATTTTTAGACAAAAAAAAAAATACTGTATTTATTCTCTGATGTTTAGTAACAGACATTTTCTTAACGGCAGGGGCATTCTTAATTTGGAATGTCTAATTGAGAATATGCTAAGTGCACAATATTAAAATAGTATATACCCCCACCCAGCACTTTATAAAACAAACATCAATAGTTCATCACAATATAATTCACTCGATCATCGGTACATGACTTGCAAATTCACTTTAAAAACATAAGTAAAAAGAACTCAAACTACTTTAAGATACATAATAAAATAACATAAAAACATGCCACTCTCCTCGAGCAATGACATTTAGAAAATCGTCGAACAAAGATCATGATCTATATCATTTGAATAGTAAAACTCGAGCTCAGGTCCAACAGACATACTTTGTGAATTTTAACGTCCTTCAACTGAAATGAAGAAAAAAAAGACATTAACAAACATGAACAATCAAGTCTTAAATGCTTAGGGGATGGAGGAGGACACTTACTGTACGAAGATAAGTCTATTTCATCCGGTAATGCAGTAATGTTCACATCAAATCTGTCCTGAACACTATTGAGAATCTTGGCGTCGTCTTCCTCGGAAACGAACGATATGGCAAGACCTTTTGTTCCAAACCGACCTGCTCTTGCCACCTGTAATACAAAACAAAAACTCTTGATTTATCGTGTTCAATAATTTGCCTGAAGATTCTGAACTTGGAAGAAGTAATTTTGGTTAGAGTTCGTCAAAAAAATGTACACGTGCTTTACTACAGAGTCATCTATAATTTTTCCTTAACAGCAAAATCGAAATCTTACATGCAGATATTATTACATGCATTGAAGACGACAATCCCAATAAGAGAAAACCACAACTGCCACCTAGACATAGGAGATGACTTTATAACAATTGGCTAGAAAAATTGGACACTCTGGCCTGGGTGTTTACTGTGGTAATCCCAAAACCCTTTGCTTTCGTCAACTGGATCATGATTTTCCAGGTGGAGTTGTTAGCTATTATTTCCTGTCTACAGATAAGTATAGACAAACTCTACTCTCGTAGGAAAATCTACGTACTCAGGGACAGTCAGGTGGCCCTTAGAGCCATAAAATCTTCCAAGATAACTTCTAAAATCATCTTTGAATGTCGTCAACTCCTGCAGATCCTGGTTCTCCATAACGTTACGTTACCATGGCTGCCAGAACAAAGGTATAGTTGGCGACGAGGTCGCGGATACCTTAGCTAAAGAAGGTGCAAAATCGCACCTTTCGGTCCTGAACCTTTCTGCAGCATTTCCAAACGAAAAGGTGGGAATAGGCCACCAGTAAGAAGTGCTAGGCTCGTGATCAAAAAACCTTCTCAGAGTCTAACAACTTGGTAGGAATAAACCATAGGTTATCATGGGCTTTCTTACAGGTCATGATTTAGTACGAAAACATTTACATAGAATGGGGATCCTTCAGAAGGAACCACTACATTCATATGCAATTTGATGGACAAAACTGTCCAACACACTCTTTTTGAATGTGTCGCCGTGGCACATATTCATCACCTCATGTCAAATGCTACTTTTCTTGAGGACATTCACCAAAATCCAGTGGCAGGGTTCGTACTCTTGATCAAAGATAATATTCCATGACTTTTCCAAAACTTTTCAAGGCAATTCAATACATTTTCCAAAACCATAATCTTTTATATTTTTAAGAATAATATACTTATATCATTTATAAATAATTACTAAGAAAACATTAAATCTGTTCAAAAAACACTTTCTCCAAAACTTAAGTCAGAAACCATTGATTTTTCCAAAACTTTCCAGGCCTGGAATATTTTTTTCGATTTTCCAGGACTTTCCAGGTTTTCCATGACCCGTACGAACCCTGAGTTGGCAGCCTGACTCGTTTTCTCAGCGAGTCCGTCTTCCTGTAGGCCCTCATTGGGTTTTGGTGCAAAATTCCCTCGTAGGAATAACTGCCTAGGTAGTCTGGTTTCTTATTACCATTGATCCACCTACCCACTCTTAAAAAATATAAGATATATTGCTAGAAAAATGTATAGGAGCAAGTGTTCACCATATTCAAAAGTATCTCAACGCTTATGATAATCACTTTGAACACCGGTCATAATTTGAGAAGCCAATGAGGACTTGTATTCATCACTTGATGCCTGTATGAATTTAGTTTTATGATTTTTTTAGCGAACCCTGCAGTTGCCTGGCTCCTCCTATACCCCTGACTTGTTGCCAATAGACTACAGTAGAACCTATGCATAACAAACGTCAATATACAGGGTTCGCGCTAGGACAAAATATCTACAAGTCAATTTGACTCCCAACTTTGAAAACTGCGAATCAAATTTAGATTCTTTCTAACTTCCATATTTTTACATGCATCCACAAATCTCTATAATTGCTACCATATTTAATTAGAAATGTAAACAAGACCACATGTGACAAAATGAAGTGAGTTTAAAATGTGATGAGAAAGATATGGGCTGATGATATTCAAATTTACCAAGTCAACTTTGACTCACTGATCAAAAAATCACGAGTCAATGTTTAGCAAAAATGCCTATTTGACGCGTAAATTGCGAGTAAGCGCGAACCCTGGATATTGCAAAATTATCTCAACGTAATTTTCTGTAACGTAAGGATTTTCAAATTCTTTATAATGTAAGGATCTTTCGGTCCGGATAAATATGTTAATGTACATTTTAGCACTTTATTACAAAACTTGGTTCCCACACTTAGCATGACCAGACAGCCAACAAACAAAGTTAAAAACAAGTTTATACATCACAAGCTTTGCCCAGTCAACTGCAGATGAGGAATTTTTTAATCGGCAAAATTAAAGTTCTCGAGAACAACGTTGTCGCACCAAACTACTCATAATGCACTGCACAGCAATGACGACGACCTGCTGACAAGTTTAAATGTGCGAGCATGTTAAAAAAAATTATTCTCTGCGAGAATCGGCACAAGCACTTCTGCAAAATCTGTCGAAACTTGGAACAATGTTTTAAAAATTTTGATGTTTGTTCAAAAAATCCAATGTAAGAAAATTATTTTTGAAAATGCAATGCTCACTAAAGTCAATTTTTCTGCAAATTCTGCATTTCGGAATTGGTGGCTGAATGAGCATGAATAAAGCTTTTTTTTTTTTTCCTCCTTTTATTCCTTAAGCAAAAAGGAGAAGAATGCGAACAAGTTCGCCAATTTGTTCTTCAATTTATATCAAACAGCTTAAAGGTCTCTTTAAAATCTATTTATATTAGACTGAGCATCTCAATTAGGAAAGAGATTTTCTCCTATAAAATTATTTTCCAATGAAAATCTGGTTTTTGGTAGTTTTTGATCAAAAAGGTTTCACCAAACGAGCGAAGTCGAATGAAAATCACATTTTTGTTCGATAGTGATATTTCATCACTGCTGAGTCACAACAATTCAAATATTAACTAAGGTCTGTGAATTCTAACGAAATATTTTTATGGATTTTCGTGAACTTCGTTATAACATCAACTGTATTAGACTCTGATCCCTCTTTGTAAAAGCGAAACACAATCTACAAACACTCGTTTCGAAAGCAGCAAGTGGGTTTTTTCGCTTGTGACTCATGCTCACCAAGCCACCAGTGACTGCACTAGCATTTTGAATTTGCAGCAGGCTCCCAGTGACTGATCTCAACTGGTTCCCTTCTGTAGTTAGGCTTTTGTTGCTGGAAACATTTTTAAATACAATCATCCCTCCACAAGTCCAGTGCCTTGCCATCTTGTAGATTTCCACGATATGCAGAAATCCACGTTGACATATAGATTTTCATATAAGTTAACCTTAATCACAATTCACCATTTTAATTTTTTAAAGGAAAATGTAACTTTTATGCATGGAGGAGGGGAGGGTGCCTCTGTAACAGGTTGCCATTTCAAATTTCATGGAAAATAAACAGCTCAAAAAATGCCAGATTATATTAATTTATATAATTAGCTTTCTTAGCCCCCCCCCCGGGGAGGAAGACGGGCTGTATACATTAGGCATAACTGACAACTTATGGACAATGATATGTGTACATTTACTTGAAAATGTAGCAGAACCAATTAACATGTTCAAACAGAAAGGGGGTCATGTGACCACTCGATCTGGGATGCAATTTCCTCACTAAGCCGATGACGAAACCAGTTTTCAGATACCTCCTGTCAGTTTTCGAGTTATCGCATATTATTAACGTATCTGCCAATTATGCAGATTTGTGCAGTAATCATTGTGGAAACTGCAACACCATGGAGGAAGGATGGTAAGATCATGCAATGTCCAGCATTTTCATAATGGCCAAACGGATTGGGGTGCTACTGAGTATGGACCTCAGCTATTATCAGGGTTTAGGGAGAATAATTATCGAGTCCCCTGGACCCCATGTATTTCAGTTATTGGGTCCCCTCTTATTTATTTAGCGTACTCTTTCAAAAAAAATATTACATTCATTACTAATATTTTCTTCTACTCTTTCAATGCCGGTAGTACTACTAACCGATGGTGAATCGGATGAAACTTTTCCTCGACTAAAAAGTCAGTCATTACTCTACGCCTCCTACAAGCCTTGCTGTCAGGAATTTCACTTTCACTCTGCTTTTACGTTGATCACATGTTACGTCTTAGCCAATTAACAATTAAAAATCGCATAGGGAAGTTTACAATCTAACTTGACCAGACAAGAAATCCGCGATATAAATTTATAGTCTTCTCGGATGCTTAAAAATTTCAAAGGCACGTCCAATTGATAAGTGTTAGCGTAACTTGCCAATGTTCTTGATATTCACCGAAAGTCACCAAAATGTGTGGATTTACAGTTTCGTACACACTTTTGGCAAACGTTCATGATTTTCACTGAAAATCACACAAAGGATGGATTTGCAGTTTTGTGGACGCGTTAACGCCAACCCTGTATTATATATTACGGAAACTCTCCGCAGCAACCACCACTTCAGGAAAGTTATAGACATACAAGTCATACCATTTCTGACACTATCTTCCAGCAGGACTATGCCCACTCAGACACGGGTAGGACTGCAAATAGACACCGTTGCCTATTGAACATGTATGGCATAATGAATTCTGCAATTCCAATGAACTGAGGACACAAGTACAAGCACAGCTGCACAGGAAAACATCCGCAACCCCTTTGGAGGTTTCACAAGATACTCACTTTTTACGTAGATTGGTCTAAAACTGTAACCACTTATGCATGCTATTATTCTATTTACCCTATGTGGCAGTTTTCAGAAACCTTAGCAACAGACTTCTGTCATCTATTTTCAAAATTCGTATATTTATAAATCTGTCCATGCAATCGTACAATTACGTCAAAATTCGTATACCGTACGGAAAAATCGTACAAGCTGGCAGGTATGCATTAGGGCAACCATAAAATTAGTTAATTTTTCATATTTTAATTATAATAATGGTCACAGGTTTAGCAAAAATCCCCAACTCGAATTCATTGTCCACCATCTTATCATAACTTTCTGGTAAAATTGTGGAATTTCCCGACTTCTGGAATACTGGCTTGTGGAGGGACAACTGTAGCAAGGCTAAAGATTAATACAATTGAAAAGATAATTATATTTACCCTGTGCAAATATGTATCTGAATTCTCTGGCATATCGTAATTAAAAACAATATTGACTCTCTCAATATCCATCCCACGTCCAAACAGGTTCGTCGCCACTAATATCCTCTTCTGGAAGTCCTTGAACTGTTGATACCGAGATAACCTTAAAAATGAAAAAAAAAAAAAAACATCAAATCTTAGATCCGACGGCAAAACTAATAAAACACTGTGCACAACAAACGTCATATAACAATACCTCTCTTCCTGGGTCATGGATCTATGAATGGCAATCGCCGGGAAGTTCTGTGCAACGAGCAGCTGGGCCAAAGCCATGCATCTTTGGACCGATTTAACAAAAATCACGACCTGCAATTTCCCAATTTTTTTTCTTAGCAAGCTTCAAAAAGACACCAATAACACTCAAACTAAACAAACCACTTACTTGATTGAACTCTAAAACATCAAGTAACTCAAAAAGCTTGCGATTTTTTTCATTGTCTTTCAATTTTACATAGTGCTGCTGAAGACCGTGCAAGGTTAATTTCGCTTCATTGTCGACGTATACTTCCATTGGCTAAAACAACAATTATTTTTAAAAAAACAATCCACGTTATAAAAAATAAGGATGCATCGCAGCTCTAGGATTTCAATATTTACATCTTTTTACCATTTTTTCTTCCGTTTAAAATTTTAACATCTGCAAGCCAAAGCAAGTTAAATTTAACATTTCTGTACAAATAAAAATAGTACAAACAACGAGCAAACCGATTGACTAAGAATGGACTCCATGTAAACATGAAACTTGCTCTTAAAAACAAGCACTAGATTACGTCCCATTTTGAAATTAAAATCGATATGCTCTCTTGTACGTTTGTACTACTTTTATCCATGTCTCTTGCCTAGCTTTTAAAGTTAATTAACTTGGCATGCATTAATCGATCAAAAACCTTAAAAAATCTTTAAAGCTCTTCTCGAGATAAAAAAAAAAATAAAATAAAAAAAAAATAAATAAGATAAAACTTTCATCCCTAAAATTAGAAACAAACAAGGAAATGTAACGAAATCTGCATAGCCAGGACTTCCAAGAGACGTGGTCAGTCATCGTTCTGCCAGCCCACACCGATCTGTTTCTCACACATCGATGATTTCGCAAGAGAACAATGGAGGATTTTCTCTCTCGTCAGCAAACGGTACGGCATCGTCAATCGCAATGGCCCACGCCTGGTAGTCGCCCCGACTCTTCCAATGATGCAGATGGAACAAGACCACTGGCCGCCACGCATCAGCAGCAGGATTCCCATGTGGAAGACAGGTGCCTTGGACAATCTGGTCTGTGCGCTTCGTCATCATTTTCCCAGCCTTCGAAAGCAGCAGCAGTAGCAGCTCCGTATACAAGGATCTTTTTTTTTTTTTTTTTAAACATTAAAGTCTTTATTTTCGTAATTATTTTCTGCACTAAGGGTCTTCGCGAGTAGAAGTATAAAGCAACCGAACTGAAATGGTAGTAGGCCTCTTCGTTTCTTTAAGATTTGGAAAAAAATTACTAAAACGCCCGACGAGAAGATCTGATTCGACTTCTGGTTTAACGAGAAATGCAGAGAATCGAAAACGAGGTCGCCGAAGAGAAATAAGAAAAATAGACAAAATCGATTCCTTTATCAAAACTGACGTCTTCTTAGATGCTCGTTTCAACTTTCTAATACCGACATATTAAAACGCGACATTACAGGTGGACCCTTAGTGCGAACGAGAGAAAATGATTGACGCTGCCCAGTGGATATTTTTAACAGCTGCTTTAAGTGTAGACCAGCTTTGCTTGCGGCGAGTGGACTTCCTCGTAATAACGACAGCCAAACATCGAGTTGGATGCGTTCGAGACAAAAACGGATTTGGAAGAAGTGAAGTGTGAATTGAGGAAGGTTGAGATAATTACATCTTGCATGAATTTCTTGCAAACTGGGCGAATATCTTTGCTCAGAGTAGCGCTGAACATCATCACTTGCTTTTCATGAGGAGTGTTTCGAAATATTTCTTGAACATCTTTTCGCATATCTGGAAAGAAATTGAACAAGCCCAAATTAAAAAAACAAACTTCTTCAGAGTATAAGCAATTCAAAATTTAATTGTACCAGAAACGACACTTGCCTAATTGCTCCAGCATTTTATCGCATTCATCCAAAATGAAATGCTTTATGTGTTGCAAATTGAGGGTTTTATTACGGACTAACGCCAGAATCCGCCCAGGGGTGCCTACAACAATGTGCGGGCAATTTGTCTTCAGAATCTTCTCGTTGTTTTCAATATTGAGACCACCAAAGAATACACCTACTTTAATCGTAGGCATATATTTGGAAAATCTTTCGTACTCTTTACTAATCTGAAACGCTAATTCACGTGTATGGCACATGACCAGAACAGACACCTGGTGGGGAAAGAAAGAAAAAAAAAAAAAAAGCCGAAAAAAAGTTAAGTCATGGAATCTCGGATGTAGATTAGCTTATCTGCCTTCAGGCACTCAAATTGTAATCATCACTTACCTGACCATCAACTGGATCTATTTGTTGTAAAGTGGCTAGAACAAACACAGCGGTTTTTCCCATACCAGATTTGGCTTGGCACAAAATGTCCATCCCCAAGATCGCCTGAGGTATGCATTCGTGTTGCACTGTTAACGAAAAACATTTCAAAATAGGATATAGCAACTTCCTTATGCTTTTACATTGACATAGAAGAAAGTAATTTTTTATTACTGAAGATTTAATGCTAACCTGAAACCAATTGTTATATACATTTCTTTATTAGAGTTAAAAGTAAACCAAAAAATTTAGTTTACAATTTTTGACGAGATATTTGTAGAAAAAATTGCAACCGAACATTAAAGTTTGCAGTCACTCAAAATTGTCTCCGCGGGAAGTTTTGTGAAACTGTGGCGCTGCTGCAGATTTGGCTCCAACAACAAAAATTATTTATTTTTTCTTTGTTATATAATTAAATAAATTGTTAATGAAAGTAAGTATATTTAAAAAATAAATTGAATAAAAAAATCAAATAGATGCATAATCATAGTACTCTCATATCATGATTATGGTAATTACGGAGATTTATCTAGTAATTTAATAATCATGTTATTCAAAAAACTCCTGCATTCTTTCTTAAAAGATAAAACATGGAAATCTTCAATTTTTTTTTTCTCCATTTTTAAATTCCTTAGAGCTCTGTTAGTTTTAAACCCCAGAACAAGTGTGCTAACATCTTTGAAATGCGATTCTTCGTTCAAATTAAATTGCAAGATATTAAGATTTAAATCTGTTACTATTTCTTCTTTCATATATTTTTTTAAGGAGAGATTTAATAATTCCACACAAATCACCAGAAAGAAATGGAAGCATTGGCCTGTCACATAGATATTTCATTAAAAAGGGAGTGATTTCTTTAGCAACATGCTCAAAGAATAATATTTTAAGGTGTAAGAAGGTCATGAACCCTAGCTGCTACAACTTGAAATGAACTATTATTTGGATTTATTTGAAATGAACTGGAAAAATCCTTTAATAGTTGAAGGTGTAGTCGATGATTGTACCATACTATTCTTATGCTTTTGGCTCTTCATATGACTTTTCAAACCAGCTTCGCCCATGTTCCCAATATCAAAACTTTTACCGCATAATTTGCAATATGCACGATTGATACTCAGTGTTCTCCCCAGAAAATTTTATCAGGTGGGCGGTAAGCTAAAATAACCGGGTGGACAAAAATTAAAAATAAAAACAAATAAAATATTATGCAGTTGTGCAGTTTTTCGTGTATTCTTCAGCCGGGCGGACGCCAAAATCAGCCGGGCGGCGCGCCCGTTAAAAAGGACCTGGGGAGAACCCTGGATACTGATATCTTTTTGGACCCATACCATATAATCAGTGTTTTTTAACCATAAATTATTGAATGAACATTTACCTGGCATTATAAATAATTTAAGCAGTGATATGACGTCATCACTGCTGTGTTCAACAGTCCAACCAATCACGAAAAAATTATGTAAAAAAAAATTGTAGAAAGTTTTTTTTTTTTCGATTTTCCATGACTGTTCCAAAACCTAAATCATAAACCATTGATTTTTCTAGGCCTGGAATTTTTTTTTTCGATTTTCCATGACTTTCCAGGTTTTTCATGACCCGTACGAACCCTGTACAAAGATTAACATCCTGTAAGGAGTGGCCACGAGAATTGAAGTGTTTAGCGAATGTATTTTGTTCACCCTGTATTTTGTGTTCTATTCATACTAGTTTTTATTTTCTGGATAGAGAATTGAGGAGAGATGTTTGTAATGCAGTGAAAAGTAAAACACATAAAAAAATTTTCAAAATTGCTCTCTTAATATTTGAACTCTTTCTCTGATTATACTTGAACTGTTATTTATTTTTTAAGAATATAATTCTGTTTTAAATTTATTAATACTAAAAGGCAATAAAGTTTAATAAATGCACAACTGAAATTTTATTTTTGAGATGTTGTCATTCATTTCAGATTTTATCATCTTGTAAATAAAATTTAACAGTAAAATAAGCTTGGAGCCAAAACAGCAGTGGCGCCATCATGCGGTGGAACATGGGGAACTACGGAGTTTCACTACTTCCCTTCTATGATTATGCTTTCAGTAAGAAGACCTAGTTTTGGTTTTCAGCAGCAGCCATTTTAAAATTGCAGCAACGCACCATTGGCTGTTCTATTTCTTTGATACAGGGTGTATCCTAAATCCCTGTCACAAACCTCTGGTGGTGATTCTCCACAGCAAGATGAAAACTAAAGTTCATATAAATATGGTCTGGATAATTACCCATTTATAAAATTTCAGCAACCGATTTCGTACTCAGTGGATGGCAGATGACATGCGGAGAAGCTACACCTACCATCCAGTTTACTAAACAGGGTTCGTACATTTTCCTCATGAAAAAAAATAAGCACCTCCCAAAAAATTTTAAGTCTCTCTAGTGCAATTAATTTATGTATTATCAGGCAAGTCTGACGCAATAGGCAAAGTTTAAAATAAAAAGAGAAAGACAAGAAAAATTTAAAACATTTTATAACACATTTACTTATATGAGGTAGGTTCAAAAAGTTCCCGGACTTTGCCTTGGAAAAAAGATGCATGAATTTTTAAATTCATGTTTTTCTTCTAAACTGAACTGCCACTTTATTAGGTACACCTCACAAAATAACCAAATTAAGTGACTGCCTGATTTGCATGTCACATTATCACAAATCACGATATAAATACCATAAAGACACTTTTCATTTAAGTGTGAACCCATAGCAAAAACGGCGAAACCCGTGATCTGACCGACTTCAGCATGGCATGGTGGTAGATGCAAGACGGCTGGAATGAACATTTCAGAAATTGCGACTCTCCTGAACTTTTCAAGTACCACAGAAGGGTTTATCTAGAGTGGGTCAAGGAGCAAAACATGTGTGGCCACTGTGACTCCTTCTGGACGGAAAACCCTTGTTGATGAAAGCAGCCACAGGACAATGTGAAGACTTGTGTGCGAAACCAGAAAGTCAGCAATCCCACAAATTACTACTCATTACAACTCAGGTAGCCAGAAGACAATATCAGAACGGACAACTAATCGCATCTTAGCTCGAGTGGGTTACCAAAGCCAAAGACCATCTCGGATACCAATGCTGTCAGAAGAAAGCGTGCCTCCTGTGGGCAAGGCAGCACAAGGATTGGACCATTGAGGACTGGAAATAGATTGCCTGGTCAGATGAATCAAGGTTCCTGCTGCATCATGTTTATGGAAGGCTTAGAATTTGGCGAAAATAATATGAAGCCATGGGCATTGTTTTGCTTTACATTTCTCAGTAAGAAGCAGTTTATTAAAATATTTTTTAAGCACTTAAAAAAGGGTTTCCAAAATAAAGCACTTTTAAGGTTTTTAAGCACCGTATGAACCCTGAAAAACCAGCTGCTGAAACTTTAACTGCAGAAATCTCAAACTTATAACTTTATATGAGCTTTCGTTTTGATCTTGCTGTGGAGTGTTACAAACTATCAATTGGCTTAACAGTAGTTTGTGACAATTATTTGATGGTAAGCCAATGATATGATCTAAATCGCTTTATGATTGGCTAATTTTGAAGTTCCAGATCTTGACGTAGTTTTTCTTTGCTGGATGAGCTGTAAAAACTTAAATTCCACAAACACAAATAAAAAAACAAAAGCTATGCAAAATAACCTACCCTCAGAAGGATGTTCAAAGCCACAGTCAACAATAGCTCTTAGCAGTTCAGGTTTCAAAAGAAAATCCCTGAATCCTGAGCTGTGGATGGATACGTATGAACCTTTGACTTCTTTCTTCTGAGACCCATCGGTCACTCCATCAGCAGTGGGTTGCTCTTGCTCATCATCTTCATAGTCCAAAAGTTCGGTTTCATCTGCCATTTTTATTTCTTTCTAAAATTGAATCTGTATAAAAGAATAAAAAAAAAAATGAACATATAACATAGGACATATTAAAACTTAAGAAGAAACATCAGTAAACTTCGATTTATTTAGAACAATATAAAAGGAAGAGCCCTTATACGAAATTGAATTCCACTTTTGCTCTGATGTCGCAAATCTAAATTATCACATTTCTAAATCCCATTTTCCATTTAGCAGTTGTTTAAGGTTTGCTAGGAGTCTGTGACTTTTTGGTGTATTTTGAAATTGCACCAGTTTTCCCATTAGTGACTTTCTCGCATGGCGTCTGTCAGCCGAATGTCACGCAATTTTTCAAGATCTGATGAGGTTAGATTTTTATGCGATTTTTCATATCTAGCTAATCACATGCAATCTATTTCACTATGTATTCCGAGTAGTAGTCTTCGTCAATTCAGATGGAAAATCATGGCTGCCATAGCTTGTGTTTACCAACCCAGGTTCTCGGGACTTTTCCTTCGCTATTAAAAATCATTTATTTACTAAGTAGAAATGCTATAGTAATAAATTGAAAGAATGAACATGATCAGAGTTGCTGGTATCCTCTTTCTTCATCATCTTGAGAGAGCGACAATTGCTTTCAGTGACTTGACCATCGAAGTCTGGATAATGCCTGCAAGTCGCTAAATGGAAAACGGCTGCGCTAAGATGCTAATCAAAACTCATCTTGCAGGCGATGATTGAAAGGGGCACAAAAGTCACCGCATATTACAAGATGCCTAAGAGTGGCTAAATTGCAAGCGACCTTTACCCGTGAATTCTAAACTGTTTTACGAATGTGCACTATTGTCCTGGTTGGACGCTATCCAAATCGGGACGTTTACATGGATTGATCTTCTCTGGCTTCAAACTACCTCGTTCAAACTGAACTGAACTTGACCTGGAACGAAGTGTTCATCAAACATGTTTTGCAGGAGCAGTGGTGGAACGGCCTAATAATTTGAAGCAGAAAAAAATTGGCGATTTGTAGCAATTTGTAGCAGGAAGAAATTAAATTAAATAGCATGGTGAGGGAAAGCCATCCAACATAGCTTCTTTATCTGAATCCAAAAATTTCATGAAAATCTTCATTCTCGTGCTCGTCATCCATATCATCTTCAGTGTTGTTTTCATCAGCAGCACTTTCATTATCTTTATTTTTCGAAGCGTTACAGTAATTATTTACTGTATGTAATAATAGATATGCATTGCAACCACATTAGCTTTCTTTATAAAACAGTCTTGGACGATTTTCAAGACGCACTTAATATGAACACAGTCTTGTTTTTGGGATTTGACTTATGCACTTGCTTTTTACCATGGAAAAATGGATGGAAAATTGAGGAAAAAGACGTGAAATAATGCACTGTAGATTGTATATACTTGTGCAATGTGTAAGGTATATTAAATTTTTATACGCTAGTGCTTGGCGATAGTATCGATGTTCAAATAGTTTCGATATCTAATTTTTTGATGCTCTAGAATTTTCTGTTTCATTTTGAATTCATTATCTATTGAGCAACTGTTTAGGCCGATCCGATGTACTGACGTATTGCAATGAAAGAACACACAAAAACGGGCTGGTTTCGTTGATATCGCTAAAATGGAGCTGTGAAATATGCCCCCCCCCCCCTTCGTACTTTTTCCAATATGGCCAATATGACAGTTTGCTCATACAGCTAAGATAAAGAACCCGTCTCTGATTATGCCTGAAATGACTCGAAAAATTTGTTTTTGACGCAGGTTTGCATGAAATCGCTAAAATGGCGATGTGTTGCGCAGAAATGTGAATTTGGCGCTATCTGGCGAAGCTGTTCCACCACTGCAGGAGTGAATCCATCCAAGTCGACTCAATCTGGATCAAAACTAGATATAAACAATTTGACAGTGATGAGAATAGGTATCATAGCAGCAGTGATGCAGTAGATGAAGATTATGATCAAACTGTATACTCTTTTTTTTCCTTACAATAATAGTAAACTAGATTATATTTTATCAGGGGCCATGCTGCTGATTGCCACTTTCACCAATGGCCTAAAAAAACTTGAAGTAACAATTTTTATTTAGAAATGTCGGAAAAAAAAAAAGAATATGACGGGCCGTTTTGTCGACCAAATTACATTTTGAACATAGTGGTTTTCCCCAAAGGATCTCCATTCCATATAAATGTTTTCGTAGTAAATCATGATCTGTGAGAAAGCCCATGATAACCCATAGTTTATTCCTACTAAGCTGTAGAATACTAGCTGTTAGGCTCTGAGAAGGTTTCTTAATCACGAATCTAGCATGTCTCTGATCAGTGGTCTGCTCCCATTTCATCATCTCTTGGTGCATTTAGTTTACAAATACCGTACAAAGGTTCAGGACCAAAGTCGAACCGAGTCGGCACCTTGTTTAGCTAATTAATCTCTTTCGCTTTCCAAATTTATCAGATTCTCCATTTTGTCTGCCTTGACAGACTTCCACAATTTCATCGTCACATAAAGAATTTGAGGTTATGATGTAGTTCTCTACTTAGTTGTCATTAAAAAAAAAAAAAAAAAAAAAAAAAAAGACTCTACTTTATCACCAGAAAAGTCGAAAAATTCTTTTGTTATAACCAAATTTTCATAAAAATTTCTTTGTTATATCAGAGCAATTTTACACGTAAATTATATAGTCAGGGTCGAGCCAGAGAAAATTTTGGTCATAAGTGAAATTTCGCTGTAAGCGAGTTTGTTATAAATGGGTTATGGTGTACCTTTTTTTTATTAATGACAAATTAACCAAAAAAAAAAAAAAATCCATACACAATATCTGTACAGGGTAAGTCAAAAAAATGCCCCAATTTCAATGTAATCATTCAAAAATTACATACATGCAGAGGTAATATAATCAAGTTTCGAATAGTATGTAGTTTGTATTTTGTAATGTTATCGCCGTAAACCAATCGTCGTCAGTGTTTCCGATAGCATAGATTAAACATGTTGCACAGAGTTTGGCAAGAATTACATTTCAGACTTGATATATGCTGTATAACAAAAGGAGCACATATCGAACATTTGTGGGGACTACATTCATAATTTGATTATATTACTACTGCAGGTATGTATATTTTTAATGAATACATTGATTACATTTTGTGTAGTACACCTATGAAATTGGAGCATTCGTTCTCAACTTCCCCTGTATATACAGGGTGCTTTTGTAAAGGATGTCATGAGATACCTAGCAAAGTTCTGCACCTTAAAATAAACACAAGTTTCCTCATACATTTTATCGAAGTAAACAGCTCGTGAAGTTTGGTTAATCTCCACCCATAACCTAAACAAAAGCGCATGAAAAACAGTAAACACCATCGCGTGTTCCATTAATAGGTTTCTGTGAACTACCAGTGGACTAAACTCAACCATTCTCACAGGAAAGCCAAATTAGGTTAATGGAAATTGCATGATTGAAAACTTACTTCAATTAAACATGCCTTTTTCAATTGTCACTCGATTTTAAAACGAAGAAATCTTGCATTAACAAAATTGCATCAATGACCACTTTACATAGGCCTAAAGGAGGTTAGGACAGAACATGCATTTTACTACCGATACGTTTCTTGATTGTTTACCATCTTATCAATCAAAACAAACAATTGATTGTGGACAAGTTCATTTCCGAGATCTATAGTGCCTGGCACGAAAGAAAAAGGAAACTGGCACATGTGTAAATGAATAAAACTCGTTCAACCAATCAGAAACTGACCCAAACCCAAAAAAATCGAAAATTTTAGGAGTGCAGCCTGAAAAAATTTTTCTGAAATAAAAAACCATTATCAGTAATTTTGGATAGAATAAAAAAAAGATCGAATTACTTCGCTTTAGCGTGCCATAGTATATTATATAAATAATAATATTACTATCTAAATTACTATGTAACCCTCTAATTTACTTTTATATACTTAAACTTTTATAAATTTATTAATGAGATGTGTAAATAATTTCAGTAATTTCATTTTAAGGAGAGAGTATAACTTTTATTTCATCAGCTGCAGCCATGATTCTATCAACGAAATGCTGACCAATAGCGCGATAGAGCATTCTATGACATCACAACACCTTGGAGCAGAGTGGGCTTGAAGGAATCCCCGACAATCGCTTTCATAATAATGTATGAACGAAAATATATGTGACTGGTTAATTATTGTTCTGAAGGCTTAGAATGCTAATTTCATTGTTAGAAAACGATTCAACAAAAGCTGGTTAATATAAAGCCATGAACTCAAATCCACCGGGTTTTCATCAGGTAATATTTTACCGATCAGCGATCAATTTGTCTTTTCAGGAAGTAGAAAATGTAACCGAATTTTCTTATAAAACGATAGGAAGCAAATATAAGAGAAAATGGGTATAATATGTTTTGTATTGGCTATCGACCAGAAATTTTTTTTTTTTTTAATGGGGGAATGGGGTAATCTTTATTAATAGAAGAAAGAAATTCAACTCTATTTATCGTATGAGACAATTGTACTTATTTATACAAAATTTATAGTAAAATAGAGCTGAATTATTGTTCACTTTTTTATATTAATAACCCCTTCCTCTCCATAACTGAAATGAGGAGTAGCGTCAACAACGTTGTAAGCATAATGATTTTTGGTCGATAGTCAATAAATATATATAATAAAACAATTATATATTAACAATAAAACAATTATTTGGTTCCCGTCTGCACATGCAAAGAGGGTGGCTTGGCTCTCGAAACGTACATACGTGTTTGTATCAATACACCCCACATCATCAAAGGCACACATTATCGAACCTCACAACATCGAAAAACCACGGCTCACGAGGATGGTTGGAGGAGGGCACTATGACTTGTTATATTGATGTGAATAATTATTTTTCATTATGAAACTACGTTTTTTGAACGAAACTATATTTTATCGATATGGAAAATTACATCAATGATCGAAAATTACGTTTTATTCATCAAAAAAGCTGTAAATCGATAAAACATAATTAAAACTGAAAAAAAAAACTACACGCAGTAATGCAGACAATTCATTACCTATGTCGTGAAGTAGCACGCTAAGCAGTAAAAACGCAAAACAGCAAGTTTCGTTGCGGTAAAAACGCAACTCTAGCGAGAGTTTATTTAATAAATTTTCGTTTTTCCCGTTAATAAAAATTTACTTTTATTATTTAATTTCACAAAAACAAATCATTTCATATTACACAATGTTTTTATTTATTATTTTAATTCTTACAGCAGAAAATTTCTGGCCATGCCTCGAAGATATTTTTATTGACCGATTAATCGATTTTTTAAAGATTAAGTATTATCAATTGTATTAAGTATATCCACATATCAGATTTTATTGAAATGAAAGAATTCAGATCTAACTAAAAAATTAAAATAAAAATTTTATTTAAAAAAAAAAACAATTTTAAAAGTTCAATTGATATTGTTTAACTTACAGATGTGTCGTTTTAACAGTATATATTTCAAACATATATATATGTTCAGATGTTTTTAAAAATAGATGTTTCCCTTTATTCAGTCAATAAATTAACAAAATTTGGTTCAAGGAAGTGAGGTTTGCCGATTCGATGATGTGTAGGGTAACCATTTTAATAACCAGAAAATAATAAGAGAATCATAACAAAGAAAATGTGGATGGGGATACTATAAAAAACGTTACTAACTCTTAACCACAACAGCATAAACATAAGAACACTAGATGTAAAAAGAAAATGCCTGCCTTGCTTTGCTGTTTAACAATTATGCTTTTCAAAATAAATTACAGAAATTCTCTGAATTTTCCTTGGTGCAGTCACTTCCTGGCCAATATTGAGCCTAACATCGATATGCAGATAAACATCCGCACCACGAGAAACTTTATTACTTTTTCTTGCAATACATTGCATTTAAGGGCCATCTAATTAATAACAGGACCAACCTTGAACCATAAGTAACTTCCAATTGAAACAACTACTTTCAACAGGCCACCTGCAACTATGTCTGCATTTACATTTTCGACCTAATTCATACATAGAATGACATCGCCCTCAGAAATCCACATTTCTTTTTTAGCAAATGTTATTTAAAGATTTATGTTGGTATATATATTTTAAAATTCTTAAATATTTCGACACTCTCTCCGGTGCCTGGATAACAAAAATCAAAATTCTGTTCCCCCCCACTTCAAAACAAAATGCCGACATGCTGACTGCACAATGAAACAATGGCGGAAGATATATGCGACAATTCTCACTCGATGAAAAGCAGAGCAGCTTTACTTCATTCTGTCAACAGCCTCCAAAATCCAAGATAAATCCCACGCTAGGCTAATTTTTCTCTCATTATTGTCAAGCCTCCAAAATAAACAAGGATCTTCAACAATAGGCCTAACGATAAACTCCGTCAGGCTATTATTTTTTTTTTTGTGGTGGTTGTTGTTGTTAAAAAAACGTCAACGAGATTTTTCGACATCTTTTAAGTATATTCCTTTGTGATAAACAAACTTATTCGGCGATCGGGTGAAAGATTTCTTAAAGAAATTAAGGTATTTCGTGTCTAATACGAAACACCAAGTAGCAAAGACGACAAAATAGTCAACTTTTTAACACTAACAATCCACTTGATTTCAACTCTCGGTAAGGAATACCTAATCATCTTAAAACTTAACGAAATTAAGGCATACTTACAAGTGATCTATTCAAAAATAAGCGGGGAAGCTTTCGGGGAGAGATACGTAAATATTTCCAACGATGTTCAATGATTTTTCTCAATACGATTTTAAAACCGCGAACCCAAGTAAAGAAAACCACATAGACACCCGCTAACGACAGCGACACCGGAAGTCCAACAAGAAAAATAACGCGGCGCTGTATACTAAAGCGCTGTAAACAATTCGTTCACTATATTTCGGCAAAATAATATATACAAACAGTGAAATTAATTCCAAGAGAATAATTAATATGTCTTAAGAATGCCTGCAACATCATTTTAAATTATACAAACTTTTCAGTGAAAGGATCCTGAATACTTCCGGGATACCCCTCCACATCTCCCATTACATTTCACAGTTTTTACAAATTGGCTTCATGCAGTTTACGCACCTTCATCTGTTCTTGATATAATACAATTTTAAATCAATTTAATACACTTTCAAATGAATTTAGTACGCTTTCAAATAGATTTAACACTTATTTTTAAGTAAATTTAATACGATTTTAAATAAATATGTCTTTTAGTTCAGTGGAAATGGAGTTTTACTAAATTAA
>JAHWFO010015202.1:101453-113189 GCA_023313115.1 Rhysida immarginata
TAAAGACGGAACACCAATTATGAAACAACCTGTATACTATAAATGTATACATTTCGGCTACTAAGTAATCATCTTCAGTATGAATCAAAGTTAAAACAATTTCGATACCAATATTTAAAGGAAGAACAACCAATCAGGACCCAAAACCAAAAGCTTCTTGATTTTATAATCCTGATTGGCTACAAAATAGGAGGACCTAATAGAGAGCTAAATTACGAGAACACTAAATTTACAAGGTACAAAGGAGAGAGAAAATTAAGAAACATATACACTCACACTCACATGCCAAAAGCCATGGGATAGCAGTGGGCTATTTTTCAAGTGGCAGTAGCATCATGTGCAAACAGCATAAATGTGCAAATCAGTGTCAGTAGGTTTAGTTACACTGTCATGAGTAAGGGATGAGTTGCTCAGTGTGACAATGAATACATGACGAGAGCTATCAGAGTTCGAACGTGGCCTGGTATGTGGAAGACGATGAATGGGTCATTTAATATCGGAGGTGGCTCAAGAATTCAACATCCCATGGTCTACAGTTTCAAGAATCTACCGAGAGTACCAACTTGATGACATTACCTCCCACCATGGACAACACAGTGGTCGACCACACTTTCTCTATGAATGGGACCAATGGCATTTGAGTAGGATGGTCACCACTAACGGGCAAACTGACACTATGCCAGATGATATCAGATTTTAACCAGGGTGATACTAGAGCTGTATTGATGTGCACTGTGCATCGAAATTGGATGTCTTTGGAATATGGAAGCAGAAGACCCACGAGATTGTCATTGCTAACAACAAGACATCGTCAGCAACGCCTCACCTGGGCCCATGAACACGTCGACTGGACACTTGACAACTGGAAACGTGTGACCTGATAAGTCTCGATTCCAGGCTGATACGAGCTGATGGTAGGGCTCATGTGTGGATAGACCCCATGAATGCCATGGACCCAAGTTGTCAAGCAAGCACTGTGCAAGCCGGTGGTGGCTCCATAATGGTCAATTGTGGGAAGCTCTCCAGTCGGAATGGTTGGCAATGTCTTCAGATGTTTACCACTGAATTGTGGAATCAATGTCACATCTCACCATGGCACTTTGCCAGGTTAGAGGATGTCCCAGGCGTTATTAGGTGCTATCCAATGACTTTTGGTATGTGAGTGTACATTCAATTAAGTTACACGAGATAACTTAATCATGAGATTAAGTTACATGATTAGTCTAACTAAATGAAGATCTTAACCTATTCCCATCCATATCTTTCACAGCTGAAAAAGAATAAAATAATTAATTCTCTTTCATTTTTGGATTTACTGTCACATAGAGATTGAAGGAAACTAAAGTTCGACATATACGGAGAAAACCAAACTATGTGCCCGTGTACATCAAAGCAGATTCAAATCATTGTTTCGGCCATAAACTAGCCTTGTTTAACCACATGATAAACAGAGTTAAGACCATACCTATGACACAAGATAAGAAGAATGGTGAATTCCACAAGATAAAAGAAGCAGCCACCTTCAATGGATACAAGACGGAGATAATTGACAAACTAATCAAGAGACACACCTTCAAGAAGAGAATAGCAACAATCACAACCCTCACAGAAGAAAACCAAGATAAGAAAAACAAATTCATTAGTCTTCCCTACAACAAGAAATTAACAAAAGGCCTTGAGAAGATCTGCTAAATGTTTGATCTCCAAGTAGCATATAGAAGTAACCATACTCTTAAAAGACTTCTTGGCAGCATAAAAAACAAAACAGACGCACCAGAAAGGGCTGGCATATACGAAATTCAATGTGCTACCTGTAACAAAAAATATATTGTTAAAGCTGCAGAAGAATGAAATAAGGATCAAGGAGCTGCATTAGAAACCACAAACCAGAAAAATCGGCGTTTGCAGAGTATATATTGAATACAGGACATAGAGCCAAAACATTTGGATCTTACGTATGGTAGAAGACTGCAAAAAAATTAAATTTTTTGGAATCCATGACATTACGAAGAATGGTCTAGACACATCAATGAATCATGACAATGGACTACCGGGCTTGACACACTGGAAGACCCTATTATTTCATGTAACTCAATTGAATGTATAGTCAATCACCGTTATCTCTTAATTTTTTTGTACCTTGTAAATTTAGAGTTCTCATAATTTAGCTCTCTATTAGCTCCTCCTATTTTGTAGCCAATCAGGATTATAAAATCAAGAAGGTTTTGGGTCCTGATTGGTTGTTCTGCCTTATAAATATTGGTATCGAAATTGTTTTAACTTTGTTTCATACTGAAGATGGCTACTTAGTAGCTAAAATGTATACATTTATGGTATATTAAACTCGTTTTTGTGGACAAGTGGTTTTCTTCCTTCATCTCTATACATGTATACACAGATTATAAGGTCAGTTTACGTTTTTTGTATAATTTTTTCAACGGTGATATGGTTGGTTGGTTTGGTTTGTTTGGTATTAACGTCCTTTTCAACTGCCATGGTCATTTCAGGACTGCATTATAGGGGTTGCAAATTTTGCCTCGCAAGGGTTCTTTAACGTGCAGCCGGCAAACGACTACATGGGACCAATGGCTTTACTTCCCTTCTGAAGGAAGTGCGTGATCTCAGGATTTTCCCCTGTAAAAATCCTCGTCATCCTCGGCCAGGGTGGAACCTGTGTCCTCGGGCATCAGAGACAATCACGCAACCACTGAGCCACCGAGGCTGATACGGTAATATGGAAGATTGTATGAAAGTCATAGCTTCAAATTAAAAATCTGATGTTTTTGCTGATTTTTCATGTGTGACGAATGGCCTAAAGCATACCTGTCAACTCACCCAAATTCACCAGGTGTCACACGGATTTTGACAATCTCACCCGGTGACCCGACGGATTGTAAAAATCTCCCAGCGAATAGTACTCTAGCAAAAGAACCCCTAATGATGGGGTATCGATATATCAATATTTTTTTTTAATTTCGATATGTTTAATGTTCATTCACCAGTTTATGTTTTTAAATTTTTAAGTTACTGTTATTATACTTACTTAGTATACTAATTCACGTTATTTTATACACTGGCTGACAAAAAAAGTGAAGCACCCAGAAGGAGTGGTTGAAAGTGAATGACATGACATAATGAAAGAACATGCGAGTTTACTGTACTGATTACAATATGGGATGAAACAGTACAGGTGGAATGTCGGCGCCAGGTCAATAGGGTGTGGCACCCCCTCTGGCCCCAAAGCATGCCCTTATGTGGTTCAGAATGGAGTCAAACAGCCTTTGGATCCTCTCCTGAGTCAAGTCAGTCCACAGTTGTTGCAGCTGTCCCTCCAGATCCCACAGGTTGGTACTGGGACGGAGTCGCCTTCCACTGTCATCCCATACGTGTTCAATGATGGAGAGGTCCAGGGATCTTGCTGGCCATGGGAGGACCTCAACATCCTGTAGGCAGTTCATAGACACACGCTGTGTGTGGGCTTGTGTTATCTTGTTGGTACAATGTCCCAGGGTGCTGTGCCAAAAGGGGTAGGATGTGTCGACCCAGAATGTCTGTGACATATCGCTGTGCCGTCAAAGTGTGCCGAAGCACTATTAGAAGTGACCTGAACGCATATCCGATGGCTCCCCACACAATGATGCCAGGGATTATACCTGTGTATCTCTCCAAAATATGAGAGGGTTGTGCCCTCTGCCCTTGACGCCGCCACCATACACGAACACGATAGTCATGGGGAAGCAGGACTCATCACTAAACATGAATCAAAGGTACCCGGACTGGCTGTCAGCTGCTATGGCCCATCCTTGGCAACGTACGGCCTGTAGTGCATTTAGAGACGTTATGCTGCGATCCAGTGTTGTATTCAGCGATGCCAGACCTAGGTTTTCCCACCCAGATCTAGGTTTTTTTCTATCCCAGCAACATCTGCTAAGAAAATAAAAACCCAGAAAAAACCTAGATGCGAAAAAACCCAGATGGAAAAAAAATAAACCCAGAAAAAACCCAAGTTTGGAAAGTCACTTTAGAAAACCATTCAAATGTATATAAATGTAAAATAAATAAATATAAACATAAAAAGATGAAATGTTAAATGTAAACATCTAAATGTTGGTTATGGTAAATCAAATAATTACAATTAAATTTACTGAACGAATAAACTAAAATATATCAAACCAGAAAATAATGAAACGCTTTTAAAAAGTTATATACATGAACAAAAAACTAATAATATAAAAATTAATTTTAGGCATGAAGTAAAAACCACACTGCCTTTTTAAAAGGGCTGTGCTCTCTGCTGAACTTGAGTTCATTCTCTTGAAGTTTTCACATTTGTATTACATTTGTATAAGAAACAAGTTTCTTTATTCTTTTTTAAAACTGTTTTATTTTGGTTTTAGGTTCTCCCTCTCCCCTTCCTCTAATACAATATTGAGTTTTGTCTGAAGAGGTCTCTGAGATGCTGGTGATGAAAACAAACCCAGATTTGTGTGGAAAAACTTATTTCCGGCAATACTTCCGCTGGCAACGCTGGTTGTATTGCACGATTAGTTGATGAGTCGTGACGTTTCTATTTGCACAAATAAGCATTTCCATCCTATGCTCACCCCTTGGATCAATGAGTCCTTTGCGACCATTCGTCCTCTGTCCATGTCTCCCGGGCAAAGCACCACTCTAAACGCAGGCGTTGGTGTTGTGGTGTTAATGGCAACCAACACATGGTGCAGTAGGACCCCAATCCGGCGGTTGTGAGTCGTCAAGACAGTGTGGGAACTCATGGGATGTTGTAGAGCAGGGTCGTCCAAATCATGCACGTCGCCCGCGTGCAATATAAAAAGCTTACGAGCAAAGCTCATGGACAAAGCTGAGGAGATAGTCCAAAACTCAGGAGGGGAGTGGGTATAGTTTTTCCTATGCAGTGTTGCCAGACTTTAGGGGGCGATTAAATTAGGCATTATTTCTTTTGTTACTGATACTTGCTTGTTTTTCGTCTCGCATAACATGGCGCACATTCCGAAAAACATAAAATCACTGAACCAGTATTTAAACCGGAGTGGGAGAATCTGTTTTTTTCTCATTGTTCGCAGATCGGATTCTAAATGCTTAATATGCAATCGTGTCCTATCGGGAAAAAAAAAATACAATTCTACCTGATATCGAGAAAATTGTCATATTAAAACCTAGGAAATAAAATGGTAAAGTGCCTCATTTTTTTGTTTTTTTTTACAGTGTCGAATTGATAATTAGCAACTCAACTTTAAGGAACTGATCAACGTAATGTGCAATAGGGGGGGAAGGAAAATTACCCGCGTGCACGGGTGTTGCCCGTGGACAGAAATCTTGGACAGCCCTGTTGTAGAGTCTCCAGTACATGTTCGCGGATGGCGGGTGCCAATGCCATGGGCTTCCTCAATGCTTAGAGCACCATTCAACGATCCTCCCTTGGGGTGGTGTTTGTTGGTCGACCCAAACCTCACGTACCCATTGATTCCAACATGGGGCCACTGCGACATCTGCATGGCCCACATGCCTGGCAATTGCATGATACGACCAACCAGCCTCATGTAGTCCCACAATGCGGCCCCTGTCAAATGCTATCAATTGGTGGATAGGATGTCTAACACGTCTGCGAGGCATTGCGGGTATATCACAACAATGGTATGTGTGTATCGAAATGGGATAATATCGAACCACTCCTGGGCGCTTCACTTTTTTTTTGTCAGCCAACGTATTTACAAATGTATGAAATTCACATAAAACTGTTTGAAACTGATTTGTAAAAACTGTAAATTCCGTTTACACTGAATTAAAACACATATTACATTTATTTAAAATTGTATTAAATTCATTTAAAGTGTGTTAAATCTATTTAAAAATTGTTTAAACTAAAAAAAATAAATTAAAAAAAAATAAATACAGGGTGATCCAAAAGTCAGGAAAAACCTTAAAACTCAATAATTTGCACATGAATCCACAAGATGTTGAAAAATGAGGCAAGGAATTTGACACCATCACTGATGAATAGCACTGTCTTGTTATGTGAGAATTGATGATTGTGGCTCTTTCAACTTCGTTCCACAAATGCTCTGCCATCTGCAACTGGAAATGTGATTTATCGGACCACATAACTTTTTTCCAGTGCCTGACTGTCCAATTTTTTGTTCTTGTGTGAATTGGCGACGTTTTATCTTGTTAACTGCAGACAGATAAGGTCTTCGAATAGTCCTTTGGCTTCCACATCCCACACAATGCATTCAGAGATCATTTGAGAGGATCCGAATTAAGATCTGCAGTAATTTGATGCACTGTTGACCTTCTGTTGTCTTGTACCGGTCTTGCCACTCTCAGTTCTGCCCGAGCATTGACTTATCACTGACAGCCACAATGTACATGTTCAGACCCAGTGTTCCGGTTGATAGTCCAGTCTTTAAACACTTTAACAACAGCTGCTGTTGTACATTTAACGAATGCAGCCATTTTTCTTATATTCGCTCCATGTACCAACAATCATCCCACGTTCAAAGGCTCTTAAATCGCATCGTTTACCCATATCTTCAGAAACAAGTCACTTCTATTGTTGTGGTAAACAATCTGCTTCCCTATTTATAACGGCCTGGCCCTCTAGCAACTTTAGCAAAATAATTCCTAATTTGCCTACAAATGTCAGGTGGTCATATTAATTTGGCCACTTAGGTTTAGACTTTTTTAATAATGCTTGCAAAATTGCATTTCTATCCTTCGCCTTCAAATTTCTGGGTTTACCCATCTTGACGTTGCAGTGCACTGTTTCGATTATTTATTGAGTTTAATAATGACAAGTTTGACAACAGCAGTTAATTTTGGACGGAACATGAAAATGAAGTTTTTTGACAGCTTATCATTGTTTATTGGATTGAGGAAGTTAAAAATATGTACAGAAGTTTAATCCACATTGATTTAAGACTGTGATCATCACCTCAAAATATTTTGTAGGCTTTATTTCAATAATTTTAAGCAAAATTTCAAATCAGTACAATCATTTTGGTACAGAGGGAATAACATAATGTAATGCTATAATTGATGATACTTGCAGCTTACATTAGGTTAGATTAAGTTAGATCATGCTGTCTCGAGATCACTTGGAAAAATTATAATGTCAGAGAGCTGAGCTGTGGAACAGGCTATTTGGATGCGACAACTGCCACCCACAAATTTTCAGTAGTTGCAAGAAGAGAAAACATTTCTATACAATGGCTCTAAACACTGATCCAACTTGGTGCCAATCAAATGGCCACTCAGTTTAGTAACAATTATAAGGAAAAAATAGACATCCAATCTTCAGGCTGATGTCGAAACCACATCACAACAGCCTTTTTCACTTACTCATGGGAGCCGAACCTCTGCCTTTCCAAGAACTCTCTTAATGGTCCAAAAGGGGGATAGTCACAAGGGGAGAGATCTGGGCTGTATGGAGGATGTGGTAAGATGAGCCATTTGAGTCCCGTCAGTTTGGCATTGTCTGGCAGAAAAATCACCACTGGTAAGAAGCCCTGGTCGCTTTTTCCTTATTGCTGGCTTCAGGGACGTCCTCAAAATGTCAGAGTAGTAGGATGCATTTATGGTTCAACGTTCTTGCAGATGACATGAATAATACCCTTAATGTCCAAGAATATAGTCGCCATCACTTTGCCGACGGTGTCATCTTGAATTTCTTGGGTCGTGGTGAGTCAGCGTGTTGCCACTCCATGCTCGCACGCTTGGTTTCAGGAGTATGGTGATGAATCCATGTCTCGTCAGTGGTCACAACACGCCTTAGGAAGCCGTCACCTTCCCTGTCATAATGATGCAGCAGCATGGAACAGATTTCCACCTAGGTGGTTTTTGTGGTCCTCAGAGAGTTGCTTAGGGACCCATCTGGCACAGATCTTGTTGAATTTCAGCTTATTGTGGATGACTGGCTCCACACTGCCAGTCCTGATGTTCAGTATTGAAGCCAATTCTCAGACATGAATCCGCCTGTTGTCCCTTATCAGCTCATTTGTTCGTGCGATGATGCCATCATTGACAACATGCCTTATGAGGTTCATTGCCTGTGGATTCTCGCCCCCCCCCCCCCCCCCTTCAAACTTTTGGCACAGAGCAAAGACGGATGATCGAGACAAACATGACTCGGTGAACTGTCTTTGAAGTCTCTGACGAATTTTAGATGCTTTCACATCTTCGTTGTGGAGAAACTTCATGATTATTCGTTGTTCCACTTTGGTTGACACATCGCTGTCTGCCATTTTGTTTAAACAAACAGTCGGTTGTCATGGGAACCTAGGTGAGTGGTGCTGCATTTGCATGACAGGCAGTAGTTGCCATCCCAACAATGAAAGTTTAGATTTTTACAACAATGAAATTTACAAAAAATAAAGTCCAGGTCAAATCTGAACACCCCTCGTATGTCTCAAACATAACCCATTGCTTGGGAAAATTGCAATTCTATTTAAAATAACATTAGAATAACTTAGTAAAAATCCTCCTAAAGAAACAGTTCTGAAAACTCTTTAAGGGATTACAACATGATTAAGAGATATATTCCTTGCTATACATGCAGTCAGAAGTAATGCATCTCTCTAGTAGCACAAGTGAACCAAGTCAACTGCAGTCACAGAAAGCATGTATAAGTTGCTGCAAATGATCAAAAATGCAAGCATTTTTACTATGTTGTGCAGCAGTCCAGTGATGTCAGATACCTTAAAACCCTGTGATTGGGCTTTCCTATCAAAGATTTCTTTCAATATTGAATGCAAATTTTTGTATTCTGACAGTCCATCATGACCACTTCAATACCTGGACAGCACTCAGTGCAGGGTATTTCATCAGCTGACCTGATATTACAGTAGATTCATTAATTGTCTTTCCAGGACAGATGTCACATTATATAGCCACTGAAATGGGACATGATATTAGCACAGTTTCAAGGTGTATTCATCAGTGCACAAAGAACATGCAAAACATCCTCATGCACATAGGATAGCCACAAATAACAAATGCAAGGGAAGATCGGAGCATTACACGTAAAGAAGATACCTCTCGTGGCACCTCTTCAGATATCCTGACAGACATGCAGAGTTCTTTGTAAAGACCTGTGTCCAACAGCACCATGCAGTTAGATTTCGTGCTCGACATCCTAGATAATGTGTACTGACTAAGGCTGGGTACGAGTGTTAACTCGAGTTGAATAAGGGTGCAGACGAATTCATTTGAAAACCACAAATTCTGCTTCAAATGAAACAAATATAATTTTAAATGGATTCGGAAAAAGGTCAAAAACACTTGAATTGAAATCAAATCCATTCGATTAATTCGATTCAAGGAGGCTGATCACTCCTGTAAGCTCGAATTGGTTTTATCCGAATACATCCGAAAATAAGCTTATAACTACTTACAAATAATAGCTCATTTCGGTGTTTATGGCAGACTAATCCATTAGAAATCTTAGGGGACATTGTAAATGCAGTTTCAATTAGTTAAAATACCTAATTGAAATTCAAAGATTTCAGAACCACTCGTACGCATACGACTGCAGCGTTAACTTTAAGGTTAGAACAATAGTGCTAGAAATGGAATCAAATTCATCATCTAGGTCTTTCATACGGAAAATTACAACAAATATGTTGAGAAAAGTGAAGAAAACTAAGGTATGTTCAAAAGAAATATGTTCAAATGGTTTCGAAAGGAATATTCAAAGGCCATTCGAATAGGTTTCGAATAAGGTATTCAAAAGCTGTTGAATACAAATTAATTGAATGAATCACACAGTTTGTTACAGCAGCCAAACTTCAATGCTAGTTCAAATGAATTCGATAAAGGCTCGAATGACTCGAGAAACAGATCAATTCATTTCGAATTGTTTTAATGTAGATTTGATAGCATGTTCGAATGGTTCAAATCAAAGTTTTCTTGAAATTATTCGACTCGCACGCAGCCTTAGTACTGACACATTTGACTAGACACAACATGGGGCCTTCACCTGATGTTATGGTGTGGAAGCCATATCCTGTGATTCTCGGACTGATCTACTACATACTAGTGTTCACAGTGGGCAATCTAACCAACCAATGAGGTGCTTAGGCCCATCATCATCCTCTTTAAGCCCATCTAAGATGGACTGTTCTAGCAGAACAATGTGTGACCATAAATCAGCTAAATGGCTTCAGCTGCCTTACATACAGTGGATGGCTTGCCTTGGCTGATCAGATCACTGGATATGTCGCCAATCCACAGATTCATTGCCTTCCCCAGCCATAAAGAAATGTTGCCACTCTATGCCAACATATTGAAGCAGTATATGTAGTAGGGTGCACCACAGGACTTCATCCACACACATTATGACTGTATGCTGCATCAGGTGAGCAGATGTTAAGACATGCATGGGAGGTGTACAGGGTAATGATATTAACACAGGCCATTATATTGTGAGGACAAGCAAGTAAAATAAGTTATTATGTATGGCATATATGTTTCCTTCCAAACTAATTTGTATGGCTTTTTATTTTCTAATAACGAATTTTAAAGAAATAATTAAAAATCTTTTTTCAAGATAGTAAAAATTTTCATAGTTTATTGCGTAAGTAAAAATTGTATAAAAATATTACTTTTGGTTAGAGGATAACACAAATACAGTGCAACCACGCATATCGGACACCTCTTCAAATCTTTTTTTTTCCAGTCCCGAAAAAAGTTTAACACATTCTTAATAATTTTTTACTCATTTAACAGGGCACCTCGCTTTTCCAGACAATGGACAGGGCAAGCAGACCCAACACGTCATTTTAATTTCAATTAACCAGACAAAAAAAGAAAAACAGAAGCTCTAAGCCCACGGGATCTAAGCCAATGGGGCTCTATGCCAATGGTTACTGGTGTGCAAAATTTACCTCGTGTTGACTGGTCAGTAAATAGCATTGCAAGATCAAAGCACAGAAATGTTTTCCATACTGTGGAGTCAAGCAAAGCGAAGTACAGTTGAACCCGCTCATAAGAGCACCGTCGGGGAATTGAAAATTTGCTTCCAAAAGCAAAGTTAACAAAAGCAAGACAGCTATTCAATGGAAAGAAAAATGGCTATTATAAGCGGAGTGTTCTTTTATCTGCAGTTCTTACAGGGACAGAACACATTAATATGATCATCTCTCCTCGAATATGTTGGAACGTCCCATGGTATGCAGATGAAAAATCATTGCATATCATTAAAAGCTGACAACAGCAGACGTGTAGTAGCATCCATTAACACAGCAATTGTCGCCGTCATGGGCAGAGCAAGTGACCTGTCGGACCTCCAAAAGGGGATGATCGTTGGCTATTGGGCCAAGGGGGGGCAGCATTTCAGAAACGGCCACCTTTGTGAACTGCTCTAGGGCTGTCATTGTGAAGGTGTACCGCGACTAGACAAACCAGACAGTTTCGAGCAACTGAAGAGGTAACTGTGGGGCCCCACGGGCCATCGATCCTAGAGGCAAGCGTCGGTTACGACGCCTAGCCAAGACCAATCGGCATGCCACTGTTGAGCAATTGATCCCTCTTGAGGTTGGGGCTTCGGAGCATGCGTATGGTAACAGCACCCATGCGAACACCTGTGAATCGCTGAAAATGCCTCCAATTCGCAATGGACTATCGCCATTGGACCTTGGCCGAGTGGCAAAGGGTTGCTTTCTCTGACGAGTCGTGGTTTCTGGTGAACAGAGTGGACAGACGATGGAGAATTCACCGGGA
>JAHWFO010015202.1:120955-139058 GCA_023313115.1 Rhysida immarginata
TTACATATTTTTCTTAACCCTTTGTTTAATGCATAGTTATAGGGAAGAACTAGAACTTTCTTAAAATAGGGAAGAACTTTTAAGTGGAGTGTTTTTGGTTCAGAATATTTGAGTGTCTCTTATAAGCGGAGCCTCTTCTGAGGCTCTTTTAAGCGGAGTGGCTTTTTTAGTTTAGGTGGGGGGTGTTTTCTTGTTTTTATTGCTCTTGCTATGAAGGATGTTCTGATTGGTTGTGATATTTTATTTGTTTACTATGGTTAGAAATATTTTGTAATTCGTTGTTGGTTTTAGCTTTGTATTATGCTTTATATTGTATTTTATTTGATTGGTTCCTGTATCTTATATATTCGTCATCTCTCTTATTGATAATCACTCTCTGATGAAGAAAATTTGGTTTCCGAAATGTACATCTGAGTCAATAAAAATTATCATGTGGATTAGTGTTTTCAGTGTTCCTTTAATTAGTATACTGGTGTCCACAGTTTCTGGCTTTTATTGTTTAAACCGTGGCTCCTTGTTTGCAAGCCAGGACTATCTTAACCTATAAATGGCAAATATTATTATAATAATAATTGGAAAATGGTCTTAGGAGGATTTTTTCATGCCATTACCTCCAATTTTGATAAATAGAGAAAAAAATTAGTAAAGATAGTCCTGGCTTGTGAACAAGGAGCCACGGTTTAATCTATGCTCATAGGATATGTTTGATAGCAGCAGCTTCCATGTCCACGGTAGCTTAGTGGTTATAGTATCGGGACGGTAAGCCGAAGGTCCCTGGATCGAGTCCAGGCCATGGAATTTTCTTTACTATTTCTCTCTATTTATTTATTGATATCAGAGGTAATGACATGAAAAAATCCTCCTAAGACCATTTTCCAATTACAATTCTATACATTTGGCTAATAAATTATGCAAAAGACATTTTGGTAATGCTCGTGCATGCGCAGTTAAACATTATTTAGTAAAATGCTCATAAAATATTTCATCAAATATTTAATATTTTTTATTCAGGTTGCAGGGTGTTGTCTCTAAAGTAGTTTGTCAAGTTTCCTGAAAAAAAAAGGCATTGTATTGGAGTGAAAACTCTGCATGTTATAAACAAAAAACTTACAAAAAAGTTCAATTTGATAATAAATGAGATTTGTATTCAACCAGCAAGCTCTGCTCCTGTTGATCAATTGCTAATCATGCTTGCTAAAGTTACTTCGGTTTTGTTTTTGCTACGATATCACCTAAGAAAATGGTAGGAATAGGTAATGCTCCATTTCCAGTCCATCTCTGATTAGCCGAACAAATTTTACTTATTTATGCATGCGTCAGCTTCCTTTTTCATTCATGCCAGGCAGTACAAAACAAAATCTTTTAATTATAATCAAAAATTTAAAAACCTTATTCATAAACAATTATTTATTACAGAACATTGGTTATGATCTATGGTAACAATTTGGAAGAGAAAATTTACGAAGAAACCTCTTTCTCCACCAAGGATTGTGTCCTATTTGGTGACTCTGTTTGTGAACTATTGCCCTGCATTATACGAGGCATGTGAGAAAAGTATCCAACCTTATTTTTTTTTTGCGAAAACCTGATGGATTTGGATCACGCACGCTTGCATGAGCAGACCTTGAACCTTTGTGCGTATGCGTGAATTTTTTCTCGCCTCTCAATAGCGTCAGTTGCTGGCAATCAGCATTAGAGGGAGGTAGTGTGTTAGAGGGGTTAAAAAAAACATGTCTCTACAACAGCTTTTCAGACATAATTTTAATATTATTATTATTATTAGTTGTCATTCAGACATTTATATAAAATTAGTGTTAGTATCAGTATTACGAGGCTTGTTCAAGAATTTTTGCCTCCTGGTCCGTAACTGGAAACGTCAATAGGATTAATCAGTTATTCGATAAATAACTTAATGTCTCCAGTAAAACCTATTTCCCTGACTTTTCCCAGGAAGAGTCTCATTTCCCTGACAAATGCATGGAAATAGCCCTTCTTCCCTGACTTTTCCTGACCACGTTTCATTTCCCTGACTTTCCAGAATGTGGGAACCCTGTTATAGCTTTTGGTCCAGTAGTTTTTTTTTTTATGGCCATGTCAAAATGGAACTTTAATTATAAAGACCTTGTATTTTCAAAATTTTTTCTTTACCAGATACGATGTACCTTTTAACTATTTTTCCACATAGTTTCTAAGTTTATTTAAGCACTTGTCATAGAACTCAATATACTTCTGCATGATCACTTCATAGAAGCTGCTGCCCGTGAAGAAAGTCACACATTTTTCACTTGTTCATCGTCACTGAAATGCAGGCTGCTGATGATCTTCTTTAGATCCTGGAACAGGTGGTAGCCACTGGACGCGAGGTCTGGATTGTAAGGCGGGTGGTCAAGTTGTTCCCATACAAATGATCTGATTAGTGGCAGCTTCTATGAAGTGATCATGCGGAAGTACATTGAGTGCTATGGCAAGTGCTTAAATAAACTTGGAAAAATAGTTAAAGGTACGTAGAATCTGGTAAAGAAAAAATTTTGAAAATATATTTAGTAGCTTTGTTTTTATTGCAAGACGGGCCCTTACTTTATGAATAACCCTCGTACTTTTCTCAGAAGGATCATTTGATAAAAGTTTAATAATTTCCAGTTGGACTTTCAGCGCATTTCTTAACAATAAAATGAGAAACAAGTGCCGTAGACCTATGCCCAATTACAAAACAAAGCTCAGAGAAATAAAGTCAGAGTCTAACCATGGCAATAAAAAAGGTCTTGGTACTGAAATAAGCAATGATGCCAGAATTGTATCTTAAAATTTCTTTGTTAATATATTTCTTTGCCCCTTTGTACATCAGTGTTTTAATGCTTCACTGTAGGGATACTTTTCTGGTGAAGGGCACTGAATGGCTATTCTCATTAGTGAATCCAGGGACTCCTGCTTCAATCTATTTCTGAAGCACATGAGGTTGTTAAGCCTATAGGCCACATTGAGATGCATGAAGTAGGCCTAGGTCCAGAATCAATTTCAGGAAGGCGCTTTCTTCTAAATCTTTTATTGAAATACTGAAAACATCGTCACTTAAAAACAGAAGGGCTTGAAGTAAAGACTTCTAATGGTGCACTTGAGTCACCAAACGTCCGTATTTTGTTTAAACGCACTGTCCTCATGTTTGTTTCCTTCATTAAAACTGTCCACTGAAAGCTTCTGCTTTGATCGTTTCAGAAAACTGTCCATAATTTTTTGGGAACCCAGAAGCCTTTGGGACTACCACAGAAATATAAATGTTCTCAGAGTGCTGGAAGATGATGTCCTACTGACCATGTGTACACTCTGATTCACTGGCAGAGCAGGCCCCGACTCGAAGGTCGGGAATAGTACTTACCCTTTAACCATCAAATAAATTGATGAAAATAACTCAAATATAAGGTAACAACTTATGCCGATTGAGTTGCTATGTGGCTTCAATGAAGTCCATTTGGATATCTTGTAACAGCAAAGCGGTTCATATCCGCGGTAACTGCTTTTTGTTCCTGCAATCAAGAGGAAACTCAAGGGAACAGTGACTACATATTGGAACTCACTGCTCAGTACTGGAAAAATTGCATCTCCAACTGATTCAGGAGGATGAAACTTTGTAAAGAAGCTAAGGGTGAGTATTTTTAAGTGCTAAAGAAATGGTCGTCATAAAGTGCATGAAGTGTTCCAGGCTAAAAACTTTTGGAGAAGAAAACCAAATCATATATGGGGAAAAGCCAGAAAAATGAAGATGGTGACCATAGATTTTGAAAAAGAGGAATTCCTTCTGATTTAGCTGTGAAGATGCTGCATAGAAAGAACAAGTTTACATCTAAATAACACCAAGTAATAGCATAACTTTAAAATAATTTCAATTAATAGAAAATAGTTTTAATAGGATGATTACCCATGAAATGAAATTACGTAAGCATAACTCCCAGGGAACTATAGTGATGGGGCATCTCATTTCATTAAGAACAATGAATGCAGCCTCAGGATCTGCGTAGAAATTAGCTTCTGCACTCGTAGTTGTATTTCCTAGACCTAATAAAATAATTTATTTTTTACACATTGATCTCCCTGTATTCACTTTATACAATTTAAAAGTTAAGAAATTCACTGAGTGGCCATTTTACGAGGGTGGGCTGAAAAGTAATGCCTCCATGGCTGTAACTTTATTTTTTAACCAATTTTCAAAATTCTTTTTGTATCTGATACTCACATTTCTCCTCTATGTAATGCACTATTCACTTTTCAACATAGTCCCCATCCCTTTCCACGCATTGTACCAACGCGTGACTAGTCGAGTGAACCCGTCGGAGAGGAATTCCGGGGTTGTCGTCGACACGAGAATTGAATGGCAGCTTTGGATCCTCTTCTGCAGCACGATAACGCCCGTCCGCACACGATCGCCACACATCAGAGGGGGTTGCAGCACCTACAGTTCAAAGATGAAAAACTGCAGTTCAAAAATGAAAGACTTTGCACCTTGTGATTTTCACCACTTCCCAAAGAGGAAAGAGCACCTTAAGGGGCATGAGTTGCGTTCTGATGACGAGGTGAAACCTGCCGTTCGGTCTTGGGTCGACAACAACCCCGGAATTCCCCTCCGACGGGTTTACCCGACTAGTCACGCGTTGGTACAATGCGTGGAAAGGGATGGGGACTATGTCGAAAAGTGAATAGTGCATTACATAGAGGACAAATGTGAGTATCAGATACAAAAAGAATTTTGAAAATCGGTTAAAAAATAAAAAAGTTACAGCCATGGAGGCATTACTTTTCAGTCCACCCTCGTATTATGGACATCACCCTCTGAGAATTAATTTATGGCAAAACGTAAAAATATCAGCATTCTAAGTCTATTTAGGTTGGAAACAGAAACAAAAAAGTCATGGTCCGTGGTTCAATCCCAGGTTACCAAAGCTTTTTCCTTTCATATACATGTATTACACTGGGGCAAGGTTACGTTCCGCAGCCTTTCGATTCATCCAATCAGCCACGTTGCATTACATATCAGTTCGGAGCCGAGTCTGCTCACATCTGATATAGTCAAGTATCTTCCCTTCAACTTGCACATTGTGATATTTTAAAATCTACGAGTTGTATTATGAATAAGGGTCAAAGGCAGTGGCATAGAATAAGCAACAAAGCAGTTTAATTTAACAATAGCACAGGGTACTGTATAAAGGGTACAATTAAATTTAATCATTGATAATTTATAAATCATAAAATAAGTAAAAGTCCGACATGGAAAGTGTCGTGTGTTCCCTTTGGAGGATGGAACACGGTAACCCTAAAACCAAAAATTAGCAGTTCAGTAACATGTCTTAGGCATGGCAAGCGGTCAGAACTAGGCGGATTCCACACATGGTTTCGGGCAACACGGGTATATAAGGCAAGAAGAGTACTTACGATTGGAAGGTCTGGAAGTCTTGTTCATTGAAGAAGAAGCAGCAGTGTCTTTGGCTATATCTCTGTGTGACCGAATCCAGAATGAATTCCCCCCAAAGCACTCAGCTTATATACCCCTCAAGCGTTACCCATCAGCCCATGCACGAAAGCTTGCTCTCCATTGGCTGTTGCCTGCCCTGACTCTGGCACAGCCTGTCT
The DNA here is from genome assembly GCA_023313115.1 of Rhysida immarginata. Taxonomy (NCBI): domain Eukaryota; kingdom Metazoa; phylum Arthropoda; class Chilopoda; order Scolopendromorpha; family Scolopendridae; genus Rhysida; species Rhysida immarginata. Next base: position 126,575 of record JAHWFO010015202.1, read on the forward strand.
GTCGCTGGTGGAAACACTCACAAAATCATCAAAGCTCCACGTTGAAATATGGGGTCTCCTGGCCACGTGGAGAGGCACAGAAATCGAAACCATGTGGGGAGGGGTGCACAACGAACAAGTTGCAAAGCTTTGCAAATGACGAACGCCACAACATGCTAGATGGTTTCCCACTTCTGCATGGGCTGCAGACCGTGTTATTGCACAGAGAGCGATAAACTTTGTGTATAGGCTATGCAGAGCATGGGGAAGAGAATTCCAATGGAAAATTTATTAGTGCATGCAGTTGCCACCAGGGACCAATGGGGAAAAAAGTGGTGGTTCAAGATCATACATTGTGGAATGCTGTTAGAGAGACTGTTCAATATGTGCACCCTCTGCATCGACAGCATGCTCAACAGTAGAATGAAGTGTCTCCCGTGAAATGGCTGCACCATGACAGATGATATTAGCTTTCGGTTTAGGCAAGGTCCATACACCTGCACGATAAACACTATCCTTCAGAGTTCTCCACAGCCAGAAGTAACATGGGTTAAGGTCTTGTGAACATGCAGCACACCCAACTCCCCTGTCATTTTGAATTTCTGCATAATCTATTATAAACCTCTCGCCGTCATGAGTCCTGTTTGCAATCCCTTCACATGCTGATATTCTCATAGTCTTGCACTATTGCTGCTGTTCTGGTAATACAGCTTCACCAGGAGTGCACATTCTTTCTTTCCCAATGGCATGGTGACTTCTGCAGATGGATTGTTCACAGATGCATTGCGCTTTTGCATATGGCACCACTTTTTCCCCTGGTGGCAACTGTATTCACTAATAAATTTTCTGCTGGGATTCTCTTCTCCATACTCTGCATAGCCTCTACACAAAGTTTCATCACTATTTGTGCAATAAAGTGGTCTGCAGCCTGCAGAGAAGTGGGGAACTTTAATTATAACCACCCGGTATGTGCAGAAATCATCCCACTTCATTGGCTATGCTGAAAGATATCGTTCAACACAATGTTTCAGCCATACGACCAGGATAGGCTCTTTAATGCAATTCATAAGGTCTTCTTGCATTTGCAGGGAATGCTGGCGAATAATGACAGTCAAATTGAACCCCTTGTATGATTTGTCCGTTTCTATTATTGTCACTTCAATCATTTCGCTGCAGTGCCATCTGATGATGAAATAGTAAATAAAATGGGTACTAATTCTTTTGATTTTATAACAAACCAAATTGTGCCACTCTTAAAAGTCCGTGAGATATTACTTTTTCAAAATGTGATAGAACTCTTGGGTCACCTGTACTTAATTTTCACCTCCACGTGCATTCTGACCTTGAATCTACTGAGAACGATTGTGATTCAATTAAATGGTCTGTAGTTGTTTGTGCAAACCACTTTAGAAATTTAGATATGCTGTCTGTCTAAGAAAAGCGAGTGCACTAAAATTTTAAAAAGGTTTATTTCTGGGAAAATGAGAAGACAAATATCCAAGCTATATACGTAAAGTGGTGCTTGGATATTAATAATTGGTCCAATTGCCATAGTCGTTAATAATGTCCCTTGACATCTCCGGGTATATGTCAAATTTGTCGAGTCTGTTGGTTCAAACTCCAGATGCATTTTCTGCAAAGCTTATGCTTCATGCAAGCCCATATACAGTGACTTCCAAAACTGTCCCAATGTTAGAGAGCGCAATGTTCATCCATCCATTATTGATATTGTATACATACAATAGTCACCAGTGCTTTCATTTAAGAACTCAATATCTGAGCATAAAATAAGTGCAATACAAAATTTTTTTAAAGATTATTTTTTATGTAATTAAAGGAAAACTGACAGTTTGTCATTGGGACAGTTTTGATGCTGTTGTTATGAACTGAACTCATTTGTATGAACAACATTTATTTAATATTGTATGTAGCCTCCTTTGGCTTTCAACAAAGCAGCAATACGTCTAGGCATGCTGTCAATAAATTAATACCTGTTTTGGCAAAAATAGTTTCCCATTCCATCTTTCTTCTTTCCATAATTCTTGCATTCCTTTTGGTTCAGTCGGATATTTGGCCATTTGTTTTTTAAGGTGTTCCCACAAATGTTCTACTGGATTGAGATCTGGAGATTGTACAAGCCACTCCAGAACTTCAGTTTCATTATCTTGGAACCACTGTGTGGCAAGGCATGCTCGATGTTTGGGATCGTTGTCTTGCTGGAATATAATCTCTTGTTTGTCTTGTCCATGATGAAATAGTTATCCAGATTGTCGCAGTAAATGGCAGTGCTCATCCTGCCATCAATTCGACACCTCAAACCAGTTCCTGTAAATGTCATGCAACCCCAAATCATCAGGTTGCCACCACCAAATTTAAAAGTTCCGGTCACTTCCCATTCTGTTAACCCTGATTTTGGATGTTTCCACACCCACGATCGATCGTCAGATCCTAATTGGTTTATTTTTGTTTCATCGGACCGTATAACTCTTTTCCAGTCATCCTGGGTCCAATGTTGATGCCGCATCGCGAACTGGAGACGACTTTCTTTGTCAGTTTAGGCTTTTTCTTTTTCACTGCAGATTTTTATCCTGATGCTTTGAAATGTCGACATACAATAGAGCAACTGACAATTGTTCCAGATTCAGCAATAAATTGCTGGGTCACTTTGACAGCATCTGCAGCACCCGTACTTGTTATTGTCCGAATCGGTTTTCTTTTATCATCTGCAGTTAATATTTGTGGACGACCTCCTTTCTTCTTCTGTGCATTCGGTCTGCAAGATGCACGAACTCTGCTTACAGTTGTGCATCCAATTCCTAATCATGACTGAATATCTCTTGTAGAAAGCCCTTCATAAATAAGGGCAACAATATTATTGCGTGTGTCTTTGGAAATAGGCTTCATTGTTGACAGTTATGCAGAACTTAGCATATTAAAGTGTTGGATTAACCCGGCGTCACTCGCGTCAAATTTTATAACAGCACTACCCGCGCTGCGGTGTTTACACCGCACTTTTTAAAAGTGATTTTATTTGATAAAAAAGAACTCAGTGAGATAAAATAACAAAATGATTTTTATTATACTTTTATAAATTTATAAATTTATGCCAAAATCGTAGCTTTTTTTTTTTAATTTTTACATTCTAATTTGTTAAGTTTACTTTTTTAATTTTTAATTTTAACATTTTTTATTGGCGCTAGCTGTTGCCAATAAATTGTACTTGGAATACATGGAAGTCATCACAAGGTAGTGCCACTGTATGATGAGCTAAATCAAAAAAATCAAAAAGTGCGGTGTAAACACCGCTCGCACGAGTGACGCCGGGTTAAGATATTGTAAAAATACGTGGTTCCTGATGTTTTAATCAAACAATCCAGGCAGATAACATTCATTTGAAGAGGGAGTGCAAAACTGTCCCAATGACAAATTGTCGGTTTTTCTTTAATTACATAAAAAATAATCTTTGAAAAAATTTTGTATTGCACTTATTTCATGCTCAGATATTGAGTTCTTAAATGAAAGCAATGGTGACTCTATTGAATGTATACAATATCAATAATGGATGGATGAACATCTCACTCTCTAATATTGGGACAGTTCTGGAAGTCACTGTATTTTCTAAGAAGTTGGCATCAGGTGACTGTGCAATGTGCATCATCTACTGAATGTGCTATGGAACTTGAAGGCATTGGGATGTCATTGACATTAGTAGCATCCTTGTCGAAGCAAATTAATGTATGATCAACATATCGCATGTATATATACAATTTGTTGGAAAGTTAGAGCAAACACTCTTTTCTTAGACAGATAGTAATCACCTGAGAATACAATGCACTATATTTTCAACAGCTAATGGCAATGAATTCAACCTGTCTTGAAAAAAGCTAAATAAGGAATTACATGAATGCCAATTAAGTGTTTATACAGTAATGAAATGACCGCTTAGCTATGAACAAATGTGACAAGACCATATGCAGGGGAGGGGATGAGGGGGCTACAGCACATGCAGCATTGGGCCAGTCCTCCTTCAGCCCCTCCCCCCCCCCCCAAAAAAAATATATCCCGTGTATAATCCTGAAATGTTGATTATATTGATTTTACCTTCTGTGTTGCCACCCATTATAAACACATCTTTAATGTTTTGAGCAAATGTTGATGAAATGCGCAGAGCTAAGGCTGCATTTGTAACTGGTCCAAGCAATATTAATGATATCTCATCTAGAAAACAAATATTACTTATTACACAATGGTTACTTTTTAATAATTCCTTACACATTTGTTGTACATTATCTGGGAATAATAACAGAACTTCAAATATGCAGAAATTTTTTTAAAAACATGCACTGTATTAATCAACAAGACAACAACCTCTTGTCCACAACTGGATTTTATTCTGCATATACGTATTTCGAACTCTTTGAGTTCATTATTCAATGCCAAGTAAGTATTTGGTGAAGTTAACAACATTTTAAGAAGGAAGGAGGTGACCATTCAACCAATGGGGAACACTGTGATGCAGTGACTAATGGTAAAGAATGGGACACCCCTTTTTACAAAAAACGCGGACCTAGGAGAAATACTCCCAAGGAATCACGTTGGGGAAAAAATACAATAAAAACTACAAAAACAAAATCATCCGATATTATCGGGCCTTCGACATAAACAACAGATTAGAGTTCAACATCCATAGAAAACCCACCCACACCAACGTATACATCCATAAAGAATCCAATCACTGTTGAAGTCATAAATTGTCAGCCTTCATTTTCATGGTGGACAGAGCCTTGAAAATTCCACTGTCGAAGGCCAGGTTTTCCAATGAGATTAGGCGCATACAGGACATAGCGAGGTGCAATGGCTATGATCCTAGGTTAACCCGCGATTTAGTATGAAGGAGAAGATTCACCAAACTGGTCAGGGATTCCACTACCTCAATGACAAAAGCACTCCAACGATAAGGATTTCCATCTCGTATAACAAAGCACTGTCTGCCGGGTTGTGCACTATTTTCAAGGAGGCTAATTTGTCTTTAGCGTACAAAAACCTAATGTCTTGAGGAACCTCTTGGGGAACCCCAAGGACAAGACCCCACCGCTATCCCAGTCTGGGATATACGAGATCGCTTGTGGCAAATGTCCGAAAGTTTACCATTGAGCCACGTGCAGGAATGTGACAAGGTTTAAGGAACATATGGCCCATGCCAGGTTTGGACACCCATACAGGTCAGCGGTCACTAGACACATGTTGGAGACGAAACACGACATTCTGTTAAAAGATTGTAAACTGTTAAGACATGTTAATAACAGGAATGCACTGGATGCTTATGAACACTTGGAAATTGCAAAGAAAGACCTGAACACACTGTTGAATGGAGACACAGGCCCGATCGGAGACTCTACATTAATACAACTGATTAAAACGTCACGATAATTTTCCTTTTCTTTCTAATTTATTGATCAATATTGTTATTGTTATTTTACTTGAGTTTTTATGGTTATTTGTTAATAATTATTGAGTCTTTTGTCTAATATGTAATTTTATACGATTTTGTATTTGTAGTTTTTATCATATTTTTTCTCCAACGTGGTTCCTTGGGAGAATTTCTCCTAGGTCCACGTTTTTTGTAAAAAGGGGTGTCCCGTTCTTTACCATTAGTCACTGCATCACAGTGTTTCCTATTGGTTGAATGGTCACCTCCTTCCTTCTTAAAATATTGTTAACTTCACCAAATACTTACTTGGCATTGAATAATGAACTCAAAGAGTTCGAAATGCGTATATGCGGAATAAAATCCAGTTGTGGACAAGAGATTGTTGACTTAATGATTATGTCGTTATCCACAGTCATTGAAGAATTCTCAATGCACTGTATTAATTATCAAGAGCAGATGATGCAGAGGTTACCCAGCATTTTTTTTTTTTTTTTTTTTTTTTTTTTAAGTGGCAAACAACAATTAGAATAAACATTAAACAAACCGTGCAATGTACTTATATTATAATTTTATTAATTAAATACTAATTTATTACCAACTGTAATAACAAAAATGGCCTTCATTTCACTGTTTATGAATGAAGTCAAAGCCATTGAAATATGTATCCAGTATTTCATATTTTGTTCTTCTGTGTAGATTAGATGCTTTCCTTTCTTTTCACATTAATACAGGGTGTCTACTCTATCTGAAGGAATAAATTAATTCCAGACTTTTCTCTAACTAACCAATAACTAAGAACTTAAACTTCATGGGTGTAGCCAGGGGAGGGGACCACCGGGTCTGGTCCCCCCCCTCCCCACCCCCATCGGAAAAAAATTCAAGATTTAAAGAAAGTGATTGATTGTCAGAAAATGCAAAATACTGAGTGAGCATATTATTATGACCACCTGATATGTTTATGCAAATGTGCACACGGACATCACCACAATGTTGCTAGCGGGCCAGACCGGTAAAAAAACGGAAGCTGAGTGTCGTTGACAACAGTAGACATGTTATATATTCTTCAACTATGGGTAAACAACGCGATTTAACAGCCTTCGAATGCGGGATGATTGTAGGTGCTTGGAGCTATGGAGCGAGTATCAGTGAAACGGCAGCATTCATGGGGTGCTCGAGAGCAGCCATCATTAAAGTAATTAAAGACTGGACGGTTAGCCGGAAGACATGGTCTGAACGTTCGCGCTGTGGCCGCCCGTGGAGGGTTGATGATCGGACAGAACGGAGACCATCATGACTGGTAAAGGATAACAGAAGGGCAACTGTGCATCAAATCACTGCTGACTTTAATCAGGGGTCCTCCAAAACGGTCTCTGAATGCACTGTCCGCCGCACACTACATCGCATGGGATATGGAAGCCGAAGACCTGTCGGCACACCTTTGCTGTCTGCAGCCAACAAGCGGAAACGACTCCGATTCGCTCAGGAGCACAAGGACTGGACTATCGAGCAGTGGAAACAAATCATGTGGTCTGACGAGCCACGATTCCAGTCACATCATGCAGACGACTGTGTGAGAATCTGGCGGAAACAGCACAAAAGCATGGACCCCGCATGCACGAGTACAACCCTTCAGGCTGGTGCGGGCAGTGTTATGGTCTGGGGAATGTTTTTCTGGCATGCATTGGGTCTGTTAATACATGTTGAACAATGTCTGGAATGCACAGCATACCTCCATATCGTCGCCGATCAAGTCCACCCTGTCATGTCGATGGCGTACCCCAATGGAGATGGCTACTTCCAGCAAGACAATGTGCCATGCCACAGAGCTCGTATTGTGCAGGAGTGATTCCAGGAACATGAGGGGGACTTTACCTTAATTCGATGGTCCCCACAATCCCCAAATGTCACTCTAATTGAGCATTTGTGGGACGAAGTCGAACGAACCATCAGACGGCTGGATCCACCACCGTCCAATCTAGCACAACTAGATAGTGCTATCCATCAGGCATGGTGTCAGATTCCTCCCACCACCTTCCAACATCTTGTGGAATCAATGCCACGAAGAATCACCGCAGTATTAAAGGCAAAAGGTGTCCCAAGGGTGTTCATAATAATATGCTCACTCAGTGTATTTATTGCATTAAAATTAAAATATAACTTTTTTAGCATATCCTATAAAAGTAAATTTAGTTGGGGAGAACTTTTAATAAAAGAAAAATAGCCAAGATTTCATCAGGTCCCCTCCCGTTTAAAAATTTCTGGTTACATCTCTGAACTTTATGCTTTGATGACACAGTTCGCTGGCTAGGCACTATCTGGAAAGTACAGGGTATTGAGATCAAAATTCTACAAAGAGTAGAGGGCTATAAACCGAGTCTTTTGAGATCCAGTAGTCTTGGCAAAAACTGATGGTCAGAAATGCCTATTTCAGGCACCACGTGATCTTGAATGAGCAACAATTTATTTATCCATAAATAACTTACACTTCATAGCAACAATAACCCTGCCAAGAAGATTCATGCACCAACGACTTGATGCGCCCCCATAGGAAAAAATCCAGAGGAGTGAGATTCGGCAGTCGCACTGACCATAGGACAGGTGCTTGCAGGTATCGATAGCAAAGTGAGCAAGCAGGTGCACTGTCATGTTGCAGCCACATCCTCTCAACTGTGTTGTTGCTATGAGGTGTAAGTTGTTGATGAATATATAAACTGTTGTTTGCTCTGAAAAGGGGAGCAGCTTACAAAAAAGTTACTCTTGCGTATTATTCGTTCAAGATCCTCTGATGCTTGAAACATACATTTCTGATAATTGGTTCCAAATCTCAAAATATTCAGTTTATAGTCCTCTACTATATGTAGAATTTTGAACCTAATGTTTCAGAAACCCTGTATTTATGTATACTTGGTTAGTCCCACAGGTTCCGACCATTGGGGAGCCATAAATAATGGGATAAGGAAATTAATCAAGAAGCAACTAATTGGTGCTCCAGTGTATTTGAAAAATTGTTGTCATCTGGTTTAGTGGAACCATTATGCTCATTGGAACATTCAATTCTAAAATATGGCATGTAATATATCAAACAACTTGGAATGAGGTGTCATGAAGGAATATAACGTAAAATTAATGATAGTCCAAATTGTTTGATAGTTTGAATGTAAAAAATTTTTACATTGTTGATTAAATTGTCTGATTCCAAATAATTAATGACTTATATTTATATTAAACGTTTATCCCAGTCGAAATACAAGTAGTATGCGGGAATTAGAAGTTTATTCTCATTATGTAAATACTTACAAGACGGTAAGACCCATTGACATTTGACAGTATTAAGACGTGGATTCAAGTATGAGTGTATATTTAAAGAGGAAATTACGCCAACTATACGTGACGGGAGGGCTCACGCCATCCGGTGGCACATCGTGTCATGATAGTCATATGATCAATAGGACTCCTAGTCATCGGCTATATGTGACTAAGTCCTTTCCTTGCCATGAAGGATAGCTGTCCTCTGTGGCCAAATCAATTTCTCGAATGTCTCTCTGACTTCAAGTAAGTGGACATCTTGTAATATTATGGGGTTATCAACATTAAGCTTTACAAATCTTTCCTCCCCCTCCCCCCACTCTAAAAAAAAAAATAAATAAAATCCAAATGAAATTCACTGTGATCCACATAAAAAAAAAGAGCCCTACTTACATATAAATTGATAACTTCTGCTGAAATGAAATTAAAAATAGTCTTTTCATAAACAAAAGACATTTTTTGCATTTATGTTTATGTAGTCATGCAAATCGTTATATAAGAATTTAATTCTGTTCTACCCAGCTAACTTTTTTTTTTTTCGATTGTCTACAAGCAAAAGAAGTGAAAAATCCATTTAAAAATTTTTAATACAGTTTTGAATAAACTTGCATTTTTTTTGTTTCTAAAAAAGCTTCCTATTCAGCATTAAAAAAAATAATAATGATAAATAAATAATATCGTAAATAATAAGATGACCAGACGTCCCAATTTTTCACCCTTTGTCCCAATTATTCTGGAAGGTAAATCAAGATGCATATTTGTACTATTTTGGTTATTCTGTCCCAACTGTACCGATTTAAATAAAAATTCCTCTAAGATATAACGGGAGAAGATGTCTTCTGTCGTATTCTCCTCATAACATCAGCTGTACCAGCATCCACTGGATGGACGGTCTCATCTTTGAGAAGAGATCAAGGAGTCGCACGAATGCATCCAAAGTGGTCCTTCCGATCTACACTGTCATATCACTGAATTATGACCACCCGCTTAGTAATGGGAGTAGCCACCCTTTGCCGCTATAACTGCTGCTAGGCATGGTGGCATAAACGCAAGAAGTGCGAGGTATGAGTCCGATGATATAGCAGTCCATTCTGCTTGAAGTGGTGTCCACAGAGCTTCGACAGTCATAGGTGGAGGGTCCAGCTGCCGTACATGGCGATCAAGGTGCTCCCACAGATTTTCGATTGGATTGATGTCCGGTGAATTAGTGAGCCAAGGGAGCACTCGAAAGTCAGTAGAGTGTTCCTCGAACCAATCCAGAAGAAGACGTGCCTTGTGGCAGGGTGCATTGTCCTGCTGGAACACACCATCACATTGGGGGAACATCGTGAGCATGTACGGGTGCACCTGGTCTGCTACGATTGACAGATAGCCACAGGCATTCAAATTGCCCTCTGGACGAATCAGTGGACCTAACTGCTCCCAACAGAAGATCCCCCACACATGAACGCTACCCCCACCAGCCTGCTTCCGGCGAACAATAGCCTCCTATAGTCTCTTTTCATGGCATTCACGACGCAGTCGCCATCACCCGTCAATCTTATGGAGCAAAAACCTTAACTCGTCGGAGAAGGCAACCTTAGTCCACTCGTCTGTGGTCCAATGGCGGTGCTCATGTGCAAAGTCTAGGCGTCATTGACAATGACCCCTGGTCGACATGGGTGCAGCAACCATGCATTGACTGTTCAGGCCCATCTATAGATGCGTTCGATGGTAATGTCGGATACACGTCTGTTGGCACCACTGTTGAATCCAGTACACGTCTGTCGGATACACGAGTTGATGGATGCGGCTCTCCTGTCACCTTTTACGAGTCGTCGTAGGCACCGCTCACCTTGTCGGTCGATGGCTCGTGACCCTTTATAGTGATGGCATTGGGACGCGATTTCTGTCCCTGCTGTCCACTCTTTGTACACCTTCACTACAGTGGACCGTGAACAGTTCACAAATCGCGCCATTTCAGAGATGGTGCCACCCTTGCTGAGATAGCCTATTTTCATCCCTTTTTGGATGTCTGCTAAATCCGGATGTTTACCCATCTTGAGGCTTGTGCACCTGCCATTTGATGCACCAGCTTTAAAGCTTTCTCAGCCTATTATGCAAATTTTGCAATGTGTAATCGTTGTTGGGGCGAACCATGCGTGTGCCTTGAAGGGGTGCTGGTCATAATTCATTGATATGACAGTGCATGTTTTCACTAAAGTTCTCGTTTGTTTTTGCAGCATGTTGGGTGACATCAGATTATAAAGAAATCAGAATATTCCAAACCGTGATAATTTTTATTTACACTGGGAATTTATTTTTTTATTGAAACATATCACTACCAGCATTATGAAATATTATACAAAATACATTCATGGTTTTTTTCACTTTACAAACCTTACAAACACTCATGTGGGATCCTCATGTGACACAGCCCAACATATCCTCCGTGATTTTGGCTACTGATTGCTCAATTCCTCCCCTTCAATTCCATAACATCTTTTGGAAGAGAAGACACATACATCAGGCTCTTCCTAAAGATGTTATGGAACTTAGGAGGAGAACTGAACAAGCGACAGCCAAAGTCACTGAGGATATGTTGGGCTTTGTGTGGCAAGAGTTGGATTATCATGTGGGCATTTGTAATATCACTTGAGGCTCTCACATAGTATTTGTAAGGTTTGTTGTATTAAAAAAAAAAAGACGAATGTATTCTACAGGGTGATTATAATTGAAGTTACGATTTCAAAAATCGATAATTTGAAAACTACTAGTCAGAACAATCGTGAGGCAATGGAATTTTGTTTGACGAAGGAAAAAAAAAATAGTTCCAAAATCTGTCGATAGATGGTGCTGGCAGGGTTCACATTGTCTGGAGATATGCAAATTACTAATACGTGACATGTGCACCGCAGACATAGCTGTCATAAAAATGCAGAGCACCAGCATTCTGAATATCGATATCATTTTCCATACTGAAAAACCCTAATACAGACTGAGTGAGATGGATTGATTGTGTCTGGCAAGCTGGCTGAAAAGATTATGTTCAGTATGTGAAGGTTTCAAGTGGTCTCTATCTGTTGTGGAGCATGCCATTTTGCGCTTCCAATTAGTAGTGGAACAAGGTGGAGGGCATATCGAACAACTTCTGCCTTAGTCATCAGTAAGATGTTTGTTCCATGAAGCTCTGTTTTTTTGGCATTATCACTGTTGTCGCTGTAAACACGTATTCTTGTCTTTTCACTAATAAATTTTTCGTAAACCCCTGAACTCTATTGTTTCCTTTTGGCTAACAACATTCCTGTGTTTCACGAATCCATTTTTTGGTTTTTCCCCTGACATTATCCTGCCAGCGCTATCTATCGGCAGATTTTGGAATCGTTGAATAAGGGGTCCATAGTGCTGTTTCTATCGATAAAATTGGTAGAGACTTTACAACACAACAAAGGGAGAACAGAGTTTCCGACTAGTTTCATCATTTATTCCCGGCTTTATCAAGGGTACACACAAGAGGACATAAGCCTTTATATACAGAAAATATGGTATAGAATGAGAACATGATTGGATGAAGAAATAACAAACAGTAAATAATATAAATTGTATAGTGGTGACATTTGGATAGGAGAATGGTTGGATAAGGAACCAATAACAATGAAATTATAAAGAAACCTTGAGAGGAAAATTAATTGAAATATAAAGGAAAACTTGATGTCATAACACAAACAAAATTGAAAACGCAGACCTAGTAGAAGACTCATTCAGAATTAACATAAACTAAGGTATCAA
>JAHWFO010015202.1:139458-163702 GCA_023313115.1 Rhysida immarginata
TTGATACCTTAGTTTATGTTAATTCTGAATGAGTCTTCTACTAGGTCCGAGTTTTCAATTTTGTTTGTGTTATGACATCAAGTTTTCCTTTATATTTCAATTAATTTTCCTCTTAAGGTTTCTTTATAATTTCATTGTTATTGGTTCCTTATCCAACCATTTCCTTTCAATGTCGCCACTGTATAATTTATATTATTTACTATTTGCTATTTCTTCATCCAATCATGTTCTCATTCTGTACCATATTTTCTGTATATAAAGGCTTATGTCCTGTTGTGTGTATCCTTGATAAAGCCGGGAATAAATGGCGAAACTAATCGGAAACTCTGTTCTCCCTTTGTTAGATTTTGGAACTATTTTTTTTTTCCTTTGCCAAACAAAATTCCATTGCCTCACGGTTATTCTGCTAAAATATCAGGTCATTCTGATGAGTAATTTTCAAATTATCGATTTTTGAAATCGTAAATTTAATTATAATCACCCTGTATATTAAAGTTCATATGTCTAGTAGTGATATGTTTCAAAGCTCTTCCATGAAAATATTTGAGAAAGTGCTACCAGATGCTATGTATACCCTGTACTTAATTAAGCGTTTTGATCTATGGTAGTTTTATTTTGAAAATAAATGTTTATTGTAAATATAACAATAAAACATAAAGCAAAAAAATTTTGCCCCCCTTCCCTCCCCATCCACTTAGTGTTCCGTCCCGGTTTTCGAAGTGGAAAATCTGGTCACCTTATAAATAAAGGAAAGTAATTGGAAATCTTAATTGTCATGCACTACATTAACTATGGACTTGTTTTCCACTTACAAACTGGCATCCAATTTTAATTACATCTGCTCCTGAATCACATAATATTAAAAAAAGTTTTAGAATTCTTATATTCATACAAGCTAATTAAAGAGAAAAAGAGTTTAATTTTTATTACTGGTTTCTAAGAACTAACTTTAAGTATTTGAGCATGCACGAGGACTTGCCTTCACTTAAGGAATTCATATGAAAGCACTATCATTTCAACTTCCTCAATTTTCAATTCCTGTCCTTTTTACATAACAAATGGCTTCCCCAAATAAATCCATTTTTTTATATACTTCATTCCTTTGGGGGGAAAATAAAATTTACAAGTAAATATTTTAAATACAGAACACAGAGATGGGGCCAACCCACAATCATGAGCAACCTTTGTATGACAAATTTTAGGAGAAAATAGAGTGGAGGAGGGGAAGAGTATTTATTTAGAATAGCAAATAAACTACACTGAGTGAGCATATTATTATGACCACATGACATGTCTATGCAAATGCGCGCACAGACGTCGCCACAATGTTGCTAGCGGGCCGGACCAATATAAAAAGGGAAGCAGAGTGTCGTCGACAACAGTAGACGCGTTCCATTCTTCAACTATGGGTAACGACGCGATTTAACATGCCTTCGAACGCGGGATGATTCTAGGTGCTCGGAGCTATGGAGCGAGTACCAGCGAAACAGCAGCATTCATGGGGTGCTCGAGAGCAGCCGTCGTTAAAGTATTTAAAGACTGGACGGTTAGCCAGAAGACGGGGTCTGAACGTTCGCATTGTGGCCGCCCGCGGATGCTTGATGATCAGACAGAACGGAGACTGTCAAAACTGGTAAAAGACAACAGAAGGGCAACTGTGCATCAAATCACTGCCGACCTTAATCAGGTGTCCTCCAAAACAATTTCTGAATACACTGTCCGCCGCACACTCCATCGCATGGGATACGGAAGCCGAAGACCTGTCCGCACAACTTTGCTGTCTGCAGCCAACAAGCGGAAACGACTCCAATTCGCTCAGGAGCACAAGGACTGGACCATCGAGCAGTGAAAACAAATCATGTGGTCTCTTAGAGTCACGAATCCAGTTACATCATGCAGACGGCCACGTGAGAATCTGGCGGAAACAGCACAAAAGCATGGACCCCGCATGCACGAGTACAACTCTTCAGGCTGGTGCGGGCAGTGTTATGGTCTGGGGAATGTTTTCCTGGCATGCGTTGGGTCTGTTAATACGCGTTGAACAACGTCTGGATGGCACAGCATACCTCCGTATCGTTGCCGATCAAGTCCACCCTGTCATGTTGATGGTGTATCCCAATGGAGATGGCTATTTCTAGCAAGACAATGCACCATGCCGCAGAGCTCGCATTGTGCAGGTGTGGTTCCAGGAACATGAGTGGGACTTTACCTTAGTTTGGTGGCCCCCCACAATCCCCAGATCTCACTCCAATTGAGCATTTGTGGGACGAAGTTGAACGAATCACCGTCCAATCAAGCACAACTAGACAGTGCTATCCATCAGGCATGGTGTCAGATTCCTCCCACCACCTTCCAACATCTCGTGGAATCAATGCCACGAAGAATCACTGCAGTATTAAAGGCAAAAGGTGGCCCAACGAGATACTGACAGGGTGGTCATAATAATATGCTCACTCAGTATATAAACACCCTACATGTAAATACCGTGTGTCTCTAAAGTTGCGTGCCAAATGGATTAATTAGTTGCTTTGATTTTGTAGGTAAAGTAGTGAAGTAGAGGAATAATGCTGACACAGGAACAACGTGAAGAGCTGACACTTCTTTGTGGGTATCATCACAGAACATCTCGAGAAGCTGCAGACGAATTTCATCGCCGGCACCCTGATATTCTCAAGCCCACCAACTACACTTTTACGCATGACAGAAGAAAATTTAGTGTGAGACAGGTTCTTCGAGTGCACGGTGCACATCTTGAACATGAACGATAAGCTTGCGAAACCGTGTGAACATAAAGCCAACATTCATACACTTTTCATATGGCATGCGACTTTTTAAACACACAGTATTAAGCTAAATGGGCTACGTGTAGCTTAAAACATTTTTGTGTAAGAACCTTGCTTCAGATTAAGAAAATTATATTACAACAAATTAGGAAAAACCTTTTTCAGGGGTCGGAGCATTATAAAATATTTTTCAGGACCAGAGAAAAATAAAATTTCAGGACATATAAAATAAATTTCAGGACAATTTTTAGTTCGCATTAAAGCAAAGCTTTTATAGTGAGGAATTCGGAGCAAAGAATCTTAAATGTATGGATTACAGCTAGTGCATTTGAAATTTTAACTTGTATGATTTAATCAGTGATTGGTTTCCTGTTTGTGTTATTGCAAGAATTAATTATTTTAATATACAGGGTGTTTCATAATTAGTGTCCCGTCTTTAGGTCCAAATAACGACTCAAGGGAGACAGATTGGGAGAAAATAAATACTGATTATTTGGTTTTAATGTCCCCTAATTCAGAATAAAAACATTTCGTGTCCCTGAGGGTGAAGGGGTAAATTTTGAAACTTTTAATATTGTAGGGGTAGGGGTTAGACCCCATGTGTTATTTAGAAAGTTGTAGAGCATCATGTAAAATGTGGGTTTAGCAAAAAACACGCTGAAAAAATCTCATCCCCTGCCCTTTATTGAGTGGGTAAAGTGAAAGGTTTCTAATGAGTTTTTTGTTTTTGTCTACATTAGCTAGCCATAATTTCAGGCTTATATTTTGTTTTACATAAGAATATGTATTTTCTTTATCACATCCGTTTCACATTATAGTTGTAATGTACTGAAAGTTAAACCAAGAAGTCTGTACAAAAACCATGGCTTTATAAACGTTTTTTCTCTCCCCTCAAAAATTTGTTTAAATGGAGTTAGATTCCTTTTGATTTCCTTGATTCACCCTGCAAGTTATGAACTGGGTGAACTGACTTTTGGATCACCCTGTACATTTAAAATGAGAACAAATGAAAAAAATGAACATTTTATTAATGGTTTTAAGTACATACATGAAACAATATTTTTCTACATAGCCTTCTTTCCAAATGCCTTCAATAGCGTGAAACAAGCTTCTTCAAATCCTGTGCTGATTTGAAGATGACAAGGTAAAAGAAGCTGTTACCACAGATGCAGCAACTTTTTATGATGAGGGATACAAAAAATCGTACCCCGCTATGATAAGTGCCTTCAAAATAGGGGATCCTATGTAGAAAAATAGTTCAAGATATGGAGAATTTTTGGTAATAATTTTTTTTTTTTTTTTTTTGTGTGTGTATATTTGCTTTTTTTTTGTGGAACTTACTTTCTGGACATAGCTCATAGATTTCGACGACAATTACGCGAATCACACAGAATCAATTTCATTCGCATAAACATGACTCAACCTTTGTATTAACTAAACACTAGTTTTATGGATAACTTTTAATTATTACAACATGCGATCAAAAAATTCCGGGACTGGTTCATTTAAAGAGATAAGACTTTACTTAAATACATTTACACAGTGTCCCCTTCAAAATAGTTCTCTTGGGAAGTCCAGCGTTCCTGCCACTTCAGGAATATGTCCTGGAAGTCTCTTTGCTCAGTTATATCAAAACGGCAACCTTTCAACTGGATCTTCATTTTCGGAAAGACAGCAAAATCTGCAGGAACCAAATCAGGTGAGTAAGGTGCGTGTGAAAGCGAATTCATATCATTTTTCGCAAAAAACTCATGTTTGAGGACAGCTCGATGAGAGGGTGCATTGTCGTGGTAGAGCAACCAGTTATTTTCATGTCATAGATCTGTTGCTTTTGCCAAACATCCTTCCTCAGATTGCTCATGTCTTGAATTTGTTCGTTCTCAAATTTAATATCCATGATAAAATATCACACAAGACCTCACACTTGTGGTCACAATAGCAGTATTTTCTCAGTCCCCAATGCACACAAAACAAATTCCTTTGAAAAGCAGATTTATGAATATTAGGGCTATAATTTACTTTATTTGTGGACGTGTGCAGCCAATTGTTGGCGAGATTTGCAACCAGTTCCGGAACTTTTTGATCGCACCTCGTATAAATCACAGCGGTATTAGTGTTACATGTAAGAATCGAAATTTTAATTTTAGTACTACTACCAGCATGTTTGTCAGTTAATTCAACAAGGATTTCAGCAGCACATTTTGTTTCTATTTTCTTCTCAGGTAAATTTACATTATGATCATATACGTCTCCAAAACCATCCTGACCATGAAAATCACAAGGGCCTGAATATTTTCCCATCAAAGGGAATGCTGCACCTTTGTAAACAGGAACCTGTAAAAATGCATTAATTAATCCCTCTTTGTAAGTGAAGAAATACTTTTTATTTTATTTTTTTTAGCAATCAATCACAAAGTTACCTTCAATTTATCACAAGCTTTTAGAGTTAAGAAAACATTTCTTACAACGTTGTCTACATGAGTGTTTCCCGTAATGCATGTGATGGCCAGAACGTCAACATCTTCTAAACTCAATGCCAGCATAATGGCCATTGCATCATCCAAGCCACAATCAGTGTCAATGATAACCTTTCTCATTTCTTGAAATTCACAACTTTATCCAATAAAGTTCGGTAAATGTTGAGGTCAAAAACAGAATGGCAAATCTGTGTGGAAAAAAAAAGAAACGGAACACTGAAGGAAAAATTACTTTTATCTACACAGCTTTCTCCCTTTTATTCTGTTCCCAGTGAAATTACATACTTTGCCTGGCTATTTTATTAGATACACCTTTACATTGATCAAACTTCCACATATAGAACATCATGTGTCAGAATTGTGGGAATAAATACAGCAAAGGAACTTCTTACTATCAGTTGAGCATACTTAACATTTACCAGCGTTTCAAATGTCTACCAAGAATGGTGCAACAAAGAAAAAACATCTAATCAGCAGTTGTATTCAGGATGAAGAGCACTGTGGAGCAGAGGTTGAAGGAAGATAGCTAAGATTGTCCAAAGAAGTACAGAAGTACAGATTTCTCCTAACTTAGCTGATTTTGGATGATTGTCACTTCACATGAAGGCTCTTCTCAATCAGCAATTATGTTCAATGTGTTTCCCCTGACAATAACCCAGCAGCGTAATTTCCATGCTAGTAGACTTCTTTGAAGGACGGTGAGAGGAATTTCGTTCCGTACCACCTTACACACTTTCCAAAGTTTAGCGATGGTTTTGGGGCAATGACTTCCGAGACCCCTTTTGAGAAGGCCAAAGCTACAAAAGTCTATGGGAGAGGCGTCAGGTGACTTAACAGGGATAGCAGAGAAGGGTATTGCACGAATACTGGTCTCTTCTTCCATTTGTGCCATAAAATTATGTATTGAGCATGCAGTGTGGCTGGACACCTTTTCTTAATGAACACAAACTTTATTGCTCTCCTCTCCATACAATGCCGGGATCTCCTCCATATAAAGAGGTTTCAAAATGTTCTCCTGGTAGTAATTTGCATTCACCTTAGCATTTTTCTCCACCAGTCGAAGTTGTAACCATCCTTTTTAGCATGAAGCCTTTCGGAAAACTTTCACAACATTTGCGCACCCGACCAGTCCGGCCTTTCCCATCTGCTGGACGGTAGGCAATTGCACAAACTTTACCACAATCTGTGAGGAAAACCCACACTTCATCCAACATGACAATAAATCGGCATTTCTTGCCCGCAAAGTAGCCTTCATAGAGTTTGCAGGCATTGGTTTTGCATTCACAGATGTGATGTTCATTAAGAGCATGAACCCTGGCTTTATGAAACTTGCGCAAGCCTAAGTTGCATTTAATTGTGTGTTTATTGTCGATGCAGATGTTCCTGCCTTCTGAGCCATGGCCTTCTGTGTCGGAGGATGTTCCTGTGCTACCATCTTCCTGACCTTTTTGACTGTATCAGGTGAAGGCTGGGGTGGGGTCTCTTCCGAGGTAGCTTTTCACGGGCCAAATTGCACATGTCAGAAACGCCCGAATTGCACATGTCAGCCAGAATGGAGTTAACAGCAGCCTTCAATAAGGAAATTCCTTCCATCTTGCACTGTTGTACAATGTGTACGGCACTAAATCCCGCCTTGGAAAGCGCTCGTACATACCCTCTCCAAACATCATTGATTTTTCTAATCATGCTTTGAATTTTCTGTGGTCGTTTCTGAACAAATATTTATGGAATGCCACTGATACATTACATAGGCTCAGGGCGCATTCTGTTACTGGAAAGGGGTGTTCAAAATTGGCTAAGTTAAGGAGAAATGAACTTCCATAAATGGTCCACAATTAGCTGAACCACATTGGACTTCAGTGCTGGCTTGAAGAAACACATTATAATACACCACATGACACAGTTTGCCATGCTTAGCCTCAACAGCTAATGGCCCTATGCGTACTGTTATCATCATTGATGAACAATCAATCATGCATAGGAATATCAGCACTGGATCACCAATGACTGGAAAAAGCCAATTGGTCTGAAAGTGAATATTCCTGTTGTGTGAGGTTGAGGGCATTTGAGGAGACTCAAGTCGTTGAACAGTGCTATCATTGGGAAATCTTTTCCTGCCACACCATGGGATACTTGAGGTTGTGAATGTTTACAGCAAATGTAAACATCATGCTGACCAATTACTATAGGTTCATGGCCACCATGTTCCTAGATCATATGGTCATTAAACAAGTGGTGGCCTTACAGTGTAACAGAGGGATATCAGGAGTTCCAACTAGTTTCGCCATTTATTCCTGGCTTTGTCAAGGATATATACAGCAAGAGGCATGCAAACCTTTATATACAGAACAGTGGTACAAATTATGCAAATACATGAACCAATAGGATACAAAAGAATTAAAGAGGAAATAATTGCCAATAGGATAAATAGAATAAGCACAGATTTTTGAATTATAATGGCCAATAGAATAAAAAGAGTGTAAACGCTAATTTTATAAATTATACAAAAAGAAAATATACAAAGGGATGGTGCGCGTTTACGCGGACCGAAAAGAGAACTTATCCGATTGTCAGAGGACAAGAGGATTTACAGAAAAGAAAATAAACAGGCAAGAAATAACAAAATGCAAAAGAAAACACAAACCATAATAAAGAAACCGAGAAAAAGGAATCATAATAGATCAGATAAAGAGTTAAGCATTGCATACACATTAAAGTCTGTTTGACAATTGAGAAGCAGGTGGGGGGAGGACTTCTTGACCTTGAATATTTCGATCGCTTTGAGGGTAGCAGTTTTTTCTGGTCTATTGTAGATATGTAAGACAGACATAACATCTTCTTGTGTCTTTAAAGCGTGCCCGGAATCTTCGAGGTGGTTTGCATAGTGGGAAATACGATCTCGTTTTCTATACGAGTCAGTGTGTTCTTTGAATGGTACTGCAAAATTGCGGGTCTATAATCCTACATAGAATCTGTCGCAAAACGCACAATTCAGGTGGTAAACTCCAGATTGGGAATATTTGTCGGTGGTGACGGCGGCGGGTGTGTTCAGAATGCGGGCTGATGGTGTAGGAGTACGAAAAGACATTCGAAGGCCGAGGGACGATAGGAAGTTAGAGAGCTGGGAGAAATTAGGGCCCAGATATAATAAGGACGTCCATTTCTTGGGAAGGGGCGAAACAAGAGGGGAGGGGGAGAAGAGGGCCCGTCTGTGGGACAAGAGGGGAGGGTGAAGAATACGGGAGAACATGGAGGTCGAATATCCATTGGCATGGACGAGGTTCCGGATTATGCGGAGTTCGGATGATCTGGATAGGGGGCTGAGGGGGAGCTTCAGGGCACGGTCAATTAGGAATCTTAATGAGGCTTGTTTGTGGGTGGTGGGGTGTGAGGAGGAATGGTGTATTAAGTTGGAGGATGTGGTCGGTTTACGGAAGACGGAAAAGGAGAGGCGGTTAGTGTGGGGGTTGTTGGTAATGAGGATATCGAGGAAAGGGATGGATCGGTTAGTTTCTAGTTCAAAAGTAAATTGGATTTATGGAGAAAAGGAGTTAAAAGTATTAACAATATTAGTGGGGGTAGTGGATCAGGAGTCAAAGAGGATGAGGATGTCATCGACATATCGGAAATACGCGATGACAGAGGGATTATTAAGGAGGGGGGGGTAACGTATGTTAATTCCAGGTGCTGTAGGAATACCTCAGACAGAAAACTGCTGAGTAGGAATCCCATTCCTAGCCCTGTGGATTGGGAATAGTAGGAGTTGTTAAACGAGAAATAGTTCTGTGAAGAAATTACAGAGAGGATAGCTAGTAGGTCAATAGTATCGGGTTTAGGGAAAGACGCAGCAAGTAACAGACGCTGTAGGATAGAAAGGGTGGGGCTGACAGGGATATTAGTGTATAAGGTGATGTCAAGGTGATGTCAAGGGACATAAGGGAGAGGTGCTCATCAATGTGGATGGAAGAAAGGGACTCAGTAAGGGTTAGGGAATTGCGTACATTGTAAGTATTAGGGAGGATTTTCAGGTTAAAGGGGAAGTAGAAAGGGATTTGGCAACGTGGTGGGCAGGAGCTGGGGAATAGTTAACAACGGGGCGTATAGGCATGTTAGGTTTATGGATCTTGACTAGGGTGTTAAGGTTGGGTGGGCAAGGGTTAGGTGGGATGAGGCGTCGGAGGTATCTAAAGCGTGGGGATTTGTTGACGACGGCAATAATCTCATCGAGCATAAATAAGGATAAATAAATCTGAGGCTTATCGAGGATATTAGGGATGACCTGGAAGAAGAAGAGGGATGCATGTCTATACCTCCACTGATTTTCAGGAAATGAGTGATAAAACTCAAATCTGAATGCCTCTTCTTAACTCCACAATGTTAACTCCATGCTCCAGCAAATTCAGGCTTAAGGTGGCTCAACATGATTGTTTGCTCTTTGTACCTGATACGGTAGCTGAGCAGTGTTGATTTATAATAATAATTGGAAAATGGTCTTAGGAGGATTTTTCATGCCATTACCTCCGATATTAATTAATAAATAGAGAAAAATAGTAAAGAAAATTCCACGGCCTTATAATAATATTTGCCATTTAATAGTAAAGATAGTCCTGGCTTGCGAACAAGGAGCCGAGCTTTAACCTAAGGGTCGGGACACATTAATATGACCACCTCTCCTCGAACATGTTGGAACGTCCCATGGTATGCAGATGAAAAATCATTGCATATCATTAAAAGCTGACAACAGCAGACGTGTAGTATCATCCGTTAACACAGCAATTGTCATAGTCATGGGCAGACAAGTGACCTGTCGGATCTCCAAAAGGGGATGATCATTGGTTATCGGGCCAAGGGAGGCAGCATTTCAGAAACGGACACCTTTGTGAACTGCTCTAGGGCTGCCATTGTGAAGATGCACCGCGACTGGACGAACCAGACAGTTTCGAGCAACCGAAGAGGTAACTGTGGGGCCCCACGGGCCATCGATCCTAGAGGCGAGCGTCGGTTATGACGCCTGGCCAAGACCAATCGGCGTGCCACTGTTGAGCAACTGACACAGCAAATGAACAGTGGGGCCACTAGGTGTGTCAGCACCAAGACAGTGCAACGATCCCTCTTGAGGTTGGGGCTCCGGAGCAGGCGTATGGTAACAGCACCCGTGTTGATGCCAGTGCATCGCCGAAAATGCCTCCAATTCACAATGGACTATCATCATTGGACCTCGGCCGAATGACAAAGGGTTGTTTTCTCTGACGAGTCGCAGTTTCTGGTGAACAGAGTGGACGGACGATAGAGAATTCGCCGGGAAGCATCTGAGAACAGGCACCCCGACACCATTGTTGGCAGACAACAGGCTGGTGGGGGAGGTGTGACTGTTTGGGGGGATGTTTTCGTGGTATGGTCTGAGTCCACTGATACCGCTGGAGGGTACACTGAATGCTGTTCGTTACCTGACGATCGTCGCAGACCAGGTACACTCCTTCATGTCGACAGCGTTTCCTCAGGTTGACGGCACCTTTCAACAGGACAATGCTCCCTGCCATACCGCCAAAACTGTCCACGACTGGTTCGAGGAGCAGGGGGATGAATTCAAGCTACTCCCAGGCCAGCAAATTCCCTGGACCTCAACCCCACTGAACATTTGTGGGACCATCTCGATCGCCATGTCCGCAAACCGGACCCTCCACCACGCACAGTGATGGAATTACGGGATGCACTGATCGCCGAATGGTCCCAAATACCTGCAACCATCTTCCGAGGACTTATTGACTCTGCCACGTCGACTAGCTGCTGTGCTTGCTGCCAAAGGTGGATATTCTGGATACTAGCAGGTGGTCATATTAATGTGTCCCAACCCTGTATGCTCATAGGATATGTTTGATAGCAGCAGCTTCCGTATCCGTGGTAGCTTAGTGGTTAGAGCGTTGAGGCGTATACCCGGAGGTCCCTGGTTTGACTCCAGGTCGTGGAACTTTCTTTACTATTTTTCTCTATTTATTACAAAATAGCTAAAAAATAATGTTTCTGGATATTTAAAAATATTTTATTCAAAACTGGTATAAACAAGGGTAAATGTATGTGAATTTATATTTAAAGTAAAGTTTATTGCTCTTGAAATTCATAAACAGCATTAGTATTCTTGCATTCTTTACATATTGCAATTTTTCCAAATATTTGTTTTCAAATAAAAGTTTCCAAGCAGAAAAATACTGGTAAACAAAAAATATTTTCGGAAGTAACTGGAGAAAATGTTTTGGTAATAAAAAATTAAAAAGAAAAAAAAAAGAAAAAGAAACGGCCTTTACATGAAAATATTTGAGTAACGAAGTTGATGGCACGTGGTCACTGAGACTGCAGCACGGAATCACGGATTTGGACACACGGGCTAGAAGGGTCCAAAATGGAAGAATACTGAAGTGGTCATTTGTTTCTTTTAATTCATAAGAAGATATTCACAAAAATGTAGTGTTGTGGTCCCTGAGACCACGTGCCACTTCTGGAGTGTTAACTTAAGTTTTCAATAGATTTGGTGGAAGATTTGTAGAAGATATTTGAAGACAGTTCATGATGAACATACAGGGCCATTTTTTTCCTAGTTTGCATTTGGGACTGTTTTCTCTGGGACCGTTTTCTCAGGACTATTTTATCCACTCCCAGGGCCATGAGAATTTCTTGGATGGGTAGGCCTGTGGATGGGGTGGAAGACTTGGTTCCACCCACTCCAATAGGACCATAGAGTGAATACCATTAATAGTGCAACCAGTGGTTATAAAGAGGCCTTTCAGAACTGCTTCTACACAACTTTAATAACCATATTCACCACCAAGGATTAACACTCGAATCAGCTTTGAGTGATAGGTTTCGTATTCACCATGACAAAATTCTTGGATTAATATCACATTTGAGTCCAGGTTTGATTCATGGTTGTCGGAGGATTACCTATTAAATCGAGACTTAACGCATGCGTGGATGGTTGAAATTAATTAAAACAAGATGGACGACTTTATGACGATTTAGTATTTCTTCAAGGTATTTCTTTTTGACTTTAAGACCTCAAAAATTATTTTCAGTTAAAAATGATGACATACAATAACTTGTTTAAACTTTTATCGTCACTACAAACTGCATAAAAATTTTATTTTATCGCTTGACAAGCAGTTCACAGGCCTACAATAATCAAGAGTAAATGACAATGGGCTCTTGCAATAATGAGATGATCATTCCATTGTTGTAAGGCTATCGCATTTACATAGGTAGGGATTTGGAATTCGAAAGCAAAAAGAATATCCGCCTTTCATCTTGAGCATCATTGCATCATAACAAATCAGACTGAGTCTTACAAAGAATTGTGAATTAATCCGAGAATCACTCGATCCCTGGTTGGTGAATGGGAAATGTAATTATGAACGAAGTAATCATGGATTATGTTATCCTAGTTTTAATCCTCGGTTGGTGAATACGGCTGTCAAAGTCTCTATGAACGGTGATTACCGTGAGTGTAGAATATTTGCCCCACCTTTGTTTCCACTGCAGCTATGGAAAGTCCACCAAGCCACTCTAGACGATGGGAATCGCATCAATAATTTGTGTGAGATTTGGAATTTTTCTTTCAACAATTTGTTGGGCATGCACATCCAACCATTTGGAAGGCCACTGAAAGTATCTGCAAAGTATCTACCAGTGTTTGGTAGAAACTTCTCTTGTCAAGGAATCTCGTAGAGAACCTCCATAGAAGCAAATTAAACATACCATGAACAGGGCTCCCACTTTTAAGGTAATAACCTTAGTTTAAGGTAATTACGGGATATTTAGCGTAATTTTTAAGGTAATGAATTTTTTAAGGTAATTCTAAGGTAATGAGTCTATTTTAGAGTAATGTTTGAGGTAATGGTTAGGGACCCAATTTTATGACTTAACCGAGAGCGTAATCCATCCGGGCAGGGTTGGTAGATCAATAGATTTAAATTCTCGGACGAAACTGGTAAAATTCGCGTACCATCTGAAAAATTCTCGTACACTGCCGTTTGTGTCATTTCACAGAACTACAAGTTACGATTAAGTGAAATCTACTAAAATTTACTTAAGAACTAAATGTTTAGATTTGTATTTTTTCATATAGATTTTTAAATGCAAAAAAAAATTTTCTAATATACTTACAAATGAGAAAGATCGGTCTAAAAATGACGAGACAGATTTTAATAACATAAATGACTTAAAAAATATAATTTATAATACAATCTACATCAAGCTAGGTGTATCAGCACCTGAATCACAAAACTTTCGTCATCAGGTGAAGATTGCACTACAGTAGCCGGTTTATTTGGGTAGAGCACAGCCGACGTTATGTGACTCATCATTTGCGTGGTTGGTTTAAAACCAAAGCAGCAATCATTTGACTGCATGTTAATGCATTGAGATGAAAGTAGGGCTCCTTTTACAGTTTTTGTTGATAGCTTGTTTCTTATTTGTGTTTTGTTAAGTTGTTCTTGCTGAAAAGCCTCTCAGTATCGGCATTGGAATGTGGAAGAGTTAACACAGACAATGCAAGTTGAGGTAAAAGTTCATATTTGCGTTCACTTTCATCAGTGAGGGTTTGAGAAAGCCTGTGCCAAAAGACGTCCACCTCCTTTAGTTTGGTGAGCTCTAGAGGAAGATTGTCCAATGGAAGACGTCTCCATTCGTCATCAAACTGTTGCAGTTGCATAGGGTCTGATGGCTTTGCTCTAGGACACAGATCACATAAAAACATGATAGATGGAGTGTCGTTTCAAAATTTAGCTGATAAACCTTTGTCGGGATTCAAAACTGGCAATGCCATCAGTAATTTATCATCAAAGGGAAAACGTGTTTTTATTCCCAAACATAGCTGTTGGAGATATTCTTGGCATTTTTGCCTGAAGTAAATGATGAGGTCAGGTCTTTGCAGCACTTGGGGATTTTTTAGATCTTCCAAGACACTAACTCCCATGTACACGTTCTCTAGACATATGAACTTACTAGCATCATCAGGTCGAATTTCACTCAAGCACTTTGTCTTTGCAACATAATCATGGTACATATAAATGGAGAGAAGTTCACGGTATGCAGTTGCCATTTTATTATGGAGTGTTGTAACTACAACTGTTGTGGACTGAAAGAATGCATTCATACAGGTTACTTTAGGAAGTACCCAAGCTAGGAAAGCATAGTACAATTTCATGAAAGGATCTTGAAGAGCGTTAAATATTTGTCAGCGGCAAGTGTATGCTCATTTCTCTAAATGTCAGTGAAATAAAGCCTGAGAGCTTCCCATTGCTCCATTGGCCTTCTCGTGGTCTCAGACTCGGTGCTGTTATCTAGTGCCGAGCCGAGCCGATCTGAACCAAGCCTAGACATTAGATCTATTAGACATTGAAATTCTCGTACTTTCACGTACAAGAATTCTCGTACATCGTACACAAGTTAAAATCCTCGTACATGTACGAGAATTCTCGTATAACTACCAATGCTGCATCCGGGTTTTTCTAATTCCCATAATGGAATCAGAACGAGGACGAGCAGACCAATGGAAGACCAGAGTCATTTCCATCCAATCAACTATCAACTAGGTATTGACTACCAACTAAGAACCAATAGAATTGCTTGAACTGCGAAACAGTGGTTTTCATGAGTCTATATAACGAGTCTGTTTTGTTGACGTAGCCCCACATAAACTTTTAAGTTTTGGGCAAACACGATGGTTGTCTCTGGAAGCTTGTGTTAACAGGTTTCTCGAACAATCGGATGCTTTGAAGCTCTACTTCACAGCAGTTGTCAGTGAAAAGCGAGACCTGAAGGTATGTAACTGAAGGTATTTGCCAAAGCCTTAATAATCATTTTATCAAAGCCCAGTTGGAATTCATGGCAGTGCAGTTACATAGGACCAATGAATTCAATACTTTATTCCAAAGAGAAAAGCCAATGCTTCACAGTCTGCATGGTAATGTAAAAAAACTTCTAATTGAAATTTAAGCGATTTTATGTCTATTAGCCATGTCAGAAACTGTGACCCTTTTACTATCGACATTCATGATACTAGTCTATTGGTACCTATTGAGCAAGTGTATATTAGCATCAATGCAACTTTAACTTTATCACAAACTGCAGCAGCAAATGATCTTCGTGGCATTAAGAAGTTAAAACAAAGTTGCTTGGAATTTTATATTGAATTGGTAGATCAGATTATGACACGTTTTAAAACGGAACAATTCAGACTATTTTAATTTTTGATTCCTGAAAATGCATTAAGTAGAAAACCTCAAAGCCTGAGAGAAGTATTTACAACTTTGCTTATCTTGAAAGCATATGCAAAGTAGATTTAGCAGACAGAGAATGGAGACAATTAAGTTTAGAGCATCAGTTTTTGGAAGAAAAGGATGCTGGCAAATTTTGGAAGCAGCAGTTGTTGATAAAAAATGAAAGAGGGGAGACTAAATATCCCAATTTAAAAAAAGTAGTTGGTTGTGTGCTATCCTTTCAGCACTCCAATGCATCCGTGGAAAGGATTTTCAGCCACTTAAGGACAAAAACTGACGTTACAAACAGTCTAAAGGTATGTTTACTTCATATCAAAAACGGCCTTAACAGGAAAGGTATTGTTAGTCATCAGTTACAAATAGATAAGCAGCTCCAGGTAGATTTACAAAGAGTGAAATCAAATGCCACTGATGAAGAAACTAAAAACATCATCTTAACACAATTTCAATAGTTGTAGATTTAATTTAACTAGTTGTCGGGTTTTTTTTCCAAATGTACATTCAAAATATGTTAATAAATATGTCAATAAATATCTGTTATCTCAGTGATATTGAATTTTTTTAAGCGTAGGTCTATAAAGAACAACCAAGAACCCCCCACCTCCTTCATCTGCTCTTGGAGCAATAAAGTAGCAATTCTCTTTATAATTTTTCTGCTCGAAAATGTTTTTATTTTCTAGTTTTAGAGGAGTGTTGTCTATTCAATAGCTTTATTTTGAATCATGACATTTATCTCATGTATTTATAGTTTAAAAATCTAAAGTAATTTTTAAGGTAATGGTGATTGAATTTTAAGGTAATTCGCTCAAATCCAGAGTAAAATCTAAGGTAATTCAATTTGCCACTAGTGGGAGCCCTGACTATGAAGGAGTATCAGAAGCAACTTACGCTATGTTCGCACTACTCCTTGATCACTGTTACTTAACCATGGTTAGCTAATCAACCACTTTGTTTGCACTGCATTCAAGGGAAATGATGGTTACCAAGCGAAATGGTGTTTATTACAATTTTTCCCCTTGCAATTGGGTCAATAGATGGCAATGAGAGTAGCAACTGGCTTCTGCAGGCGTCAAATCCTGCCATTAGTGAAATTACGATGGATGGAGCAGAATATACACATAGCAGTTACGTTTAGGATTTCTCAAGTCAGAAAACTGTTCTCTCCAAACGCATAAAAGAGCTTTGGTTCCTCATCAGACCACTCGCTCCTGCACTTTCTCTTGACCACCGCTTTCTCCATGGGATATGACATCTCTAACCGAGTTTCTGAAACACGGTTAGTTAACCAAATCTTAACCAAGCCATAAACGCAGTTAAGTAACCAAAGCAGGCTGGATCGTGATAAAGAGTAATCATGCTTACTTAACCGTGATTACGGCATAGTGCGAACATAGCATTAAGACCCTGTGCCTAGGTTATGTGCAAAAGAAGAAGACGTTGGAAGAATTTTTAAATGGTATAGGACATGGCAATCAGACCAGACTGAATTGAGATGGTTATTATGTAGATAAAGGCCTCCAACTCAACTTGCGCTTTTTCCTACCTTGCATTGGTTTTTAACATAAATCTTGGGTTGCTTTGTGTTTTTTTTGGGGGGAAGGGGTGGACCAAAAATTTAGTTTTTATTTTTGGTGGGGACAGAGTTTTTTTCACTCAAAAGCAATCTCCTTTAACATCAACGATGCCATTAAAGCTAAGAAGTCTGTTAACGCAACTGGGTCGAGTGCGACACGAAAGCAAAAAGTTGGCGAGTGAAAAACATACAGTTAATTTTTTACTATCCAACCAAAATCGCAAACTGTTCGTTTCGCGTTTTTTCCTATATTTTTGCTAACTTTTACTGCTATCGGGGCTTAGCGCGTCACATAACTCTCGGCCCTCCAGGCCTCATTGGTCATTGTTTTCCGTTTCTCGAATACCTTTAATGTTCTGTCTACGACATCGATAGACTCACAGACCTCGCGATAGTAGCATTTTCTCTCTCTGAATCGTTTTGATAGGTTTTTGTGAGATGGTCTCGCCCGTTTTGACAGAGCCGAGAACCTCATGAGAAGGGAGTCCCGGCCCCCACGAAACGGTCTTAGCATTCAAGGTCGTACAGCTTCGTGAGAACTGATCCTGCTTGTTTAAAGATGGCAGCAATCAGTTTCAATCCGTATGGGTAGATCAGGTATTGTGGTATTCACGGAGCTATAACACGATAATACATCATGTCGATGTCTACTTTCAACAATGTCAACCGTAAATTACAGTTAGTGTTGGAATTGAACAAGAAATAAATAGTAATAAACAAGAAATCTCTGATACAGTGCATGAAGAAAGAGCGAAAACTGAAAGTGAAACAGCACCTGATCAAAGATTACCTCCCCGTAGTTTCGACAGCATGTTCATCGCGATTCTCACTTTAGCTCACTGGCCACAGTTAACATGAGTTAACTCTCGCTGGGTCCATGAGTCTATCAAAAAACATACATACCCCAACTTGTTTGATCACAGGGGATAAATGATCCCTCCCCCCCACCTCAGCCAATTACAGGAGGCTGATGGTCAGTATTTTCCTATTGGTCACAGAAATGGTTGCCAGAAAGTTACTAGAGCTTATTTTAGGATGAACCTAACCTCAGTTAACCTAACCGAACACTATTTTCGTCATCATATGCTTTTCTGTGCCTAACTGATTACTGATTACTCTATATCAAGGCCTGACTTCAACCGCTATCACCAGATGGCGTTGCGTGTCTGGAAGGAGGAAGTCAGTGCTATTAAACTCAAAGGAGATTGCTTTCGAGTGAAAAAAACCCTGTCCGCATCAAAAATAAAAACTAAATTTTTCATCCATCCCTGCCCCTCAAAAAAGCACAAAGCAACCCAAGATTTATGCTAAAAAACAACGCAAGGTAGAAAAAAACACAAGCTGGGGTGGAGGCAGTTATCTACAGGGCGTTTCTAAAGTCGCGCACTCCACATTTCGATTGATATTTTTGAACACAATACTCATAAAAATACGATACATCTGCTGAACATAGACCAGTATCTGCATAACATTGTGCATTAAAGCAAATGCTGAAAATAACAACTGTTTTCTGCCAAGCACAGTTCTACTCGACGACAGGTATTTTCAGCCACATGATGCAGCATGTCGGTTAGAATCAATGCAGTGAAGTTGCAGATATTGTCTTTTAAAGCGTCGACTGTCCTTGGATTGTTTTGATACCACGTTCTTTCAGATAAGACCATAAAAAGAAATCGGGGGATGCTAAATCAGGGGATCGAGGTGGCCATAATCCACGTGAAATCACCCTATCATCAAACATTGATTCAATGACTGCAAGGGATTTCTTGAGGTGTTTGCGGTGGCATCGTCTTGTTGAAAATATCCAAAGGTGCATTCCTCATCCGTTAACTGTTCAAAAAACTCCTCAAACATTCCTCGAAACTATGAACGAACACTTTTGAAAGAATTATCCTTTGAATAACATTCCACTATAAACACACGCTGACAAAGTAAACGCCATTTTAAAACTATATGACCTGACTCTTTACTAGTAACGCCTCCTATTAGTGTATCGTACAATGTATCAGTAGCACGAAATTCAAATTTCTATATTTATGAGCGATATTAACCGAAATGTGGAGTTCTTCACCATCCCAGACAGAGTAACGACGGGATCCCCAACCAGCTCGATAATATCCGAAATATTCCTCCAATCAATAGAACAAACAGGTGTGAAGAACATGACAGATGATGGAAGAATATTGATTTATAAGAGTTATGTTGATGATACCTTCATTATCTATAATGATGAAAACACTTCAGGCTACAACTTACTACACGAGTTTAACAATCTTTACCGATCCATCAAATATACTCTTGAAGAAGACGACAACATGAGCATCAACTTCTTGGATGTCCGTATCACACGGAACACCGCAACTCAAAAGCTGGACTTTGATATACACAGGAAAGAATCCACATTGCAAACATAATCCCATACGATTCAAACCACCCCATGCAGCACAAAACAGCGGCGATATAACACAGTTTCCGAAGGGTATTGGCATACCCAATCACAGAGGAAGCCAAGAAGAAAGAAATGGCGACAACATTTGAATTGGCCAGATGTAATAACTTTCCTGATGATGTCACCAAGTCCATACAAGATAAGTATGTCAACCTAATGCTCAGGTAGAAAAGAGATTGGATCTAAGACCCAGTTCCACAGTTCGATCATTCCACAAACGATTCCGAGAGCATAGGTGTTCATGGATCAAAAAGATCAAAGTCTGCCTATGCTGACCATCAATTAGCAAGAAGCACTGCTTTCTGGAGATTGACAAGTGCATGAGCATTTTGTGGAAGGGCAAGGACAGAGAGAGGATATGGTTACACGAAGAGATGGAGATTAGGAAGCACCACCAAAATGACCAGGAGAAGTTACTGAACAACCAGGTATCCTTTGAAAGAAACGACCTCATTGAATTTCTCATTCAACTTAGACCTAAACCCCAACCGGATGTTGCCAACACCGCCCCCTATTAGGTCTGTGCTTCCTAGTTTATTTATTTGTGAATTCACCAATCAATGCGGATCGCCAATTTTGGATTCATATCATTGCCGGACCCCTCATTCCTGTTACTATACAGGGTGAGGCATTTATATTGAGACAACTGAATATCTCGGAAACTAAGAATTGTACGAAAAGATGTCCAAAATCAAAAGTGAATTAGTTAGGGGGGGAAATTCATTAGTTAAAAAATTACCCCCCCCCCTTGTGAGGGAGCTGGGGGGGAGGGGGTAACTTTGAAATCTTAAATAGGAACCCCTATTTTTAATGGTATATTCAGATTGTACACAATATTCGAGAAATGTTTTATTCTTGGTGTTTTTTCAATTGATCCAACTGTTTAGGAAATAAAGGCCCTGAAAATGTGGAACTTTTAAAGTTTTGAACCCAATTTTATCGATTTATCGATGAAGACAAAGAGATAGAGAGTGGGTCTGCAGACATTCCTATTCTACTTTTTAATGATCTTTAAGAATCCGAAGTCAGAATTTCCAAAATTCAAAATTTTTTAGTGCACAAGTAAACTTTTGGGGGCAGCAGTCCTATGGGGTTCCAACATTTCTCGAATATTGTATACAATCTGAATATACCATTAAAAATAGGGGTTCCTATTTAAAATTTCAAAGTTACTCCTCCCCACAGCCCCCCCCCCCCCCTTACAAGGGGCAGGGGGGTAATTTTTTAATGAATTTCCCCCACGAAATAATTCACTTTTGATTATGGACATTTTTTTAGTACAATGCTTAGTTTCCGAAATATTCAGTCAGAGATCCTTAATCTAACGAGATGCAACAATCCATAATTGCGAAATGGTTCGCACAGCTTTCTTCTGCACAGGGTGTTGCCAGATGGCGCTGTAGGTCTTGATGATATCTGATGTAATCAAAACGTCTTCAGAGCACTGAAAGCTGACGATAACGGCGACAAGGCAGTGATTTTAAATTACGACATGTCCTTTACACATGGAAAATTATTTAAATTAAATCAAAAATTAAAGAAATTAAGAAAGAAATCAAAAAGAGTTCATGTCTATTTAATTAATACAAGAAGTATTGTTAGTCGGCCATGGTTAGTTACAAGATGACGACACTTGCAAATGCTCTCTTGCCATTTGAGCGTTTTTTACGAGATGGCGCCACGCGTATTTTTGCCATATCAAGTTTGCTATGGGAATTTTGCTTGTTGTCGCATCTCGTTAGATTAAGGATCTCTGTATTCAGTTGTCTCAAGATAAATGTCTCATGCTGTATATTCCCTGTCATGTTCTCTTCAACTTTGTAGGCATTTGTCTCCGATGATGGTGGAATACCGAAACGCATAAGGCTTAATAAATAGTTTACCGTATCACTCTACCTGTTCATCTTGTTCCTTTATTTAAACTTCCAATGCTTTTATAGAGCTATTAATTTTTTTTCTGAAAATGAAGGATCATTGAAGATACAGTATGAGCAATTTTGGGGCAAATGTCCGGACCCCAATTACTACATTTAGTTTTATGTCAGATTTTATAACGATTTAATGATTCTAATTTAATTCTAAATAAGTAGCATTATAATTATGTGGATTAAGAAGAAGAAAAAAAAAGTGGTTACGGAAATATCTATTCGGAATCCGATGTGCTTCGAACTCGAATTTGAAACTCAAAAGACAAACGAACGAGGTCCTTGAAGAAGTTTCGCAACCTTGGATGTCGTTTTACCCATTTGTCTTACATGAAACCCAAGTCACAAGAAAGGGGTCCCGTCATGCCAATAAAACGACCCACTAATAAGAGTCGTAGCCTTTACATATGCGGAGGCTACGTAAGAATAAAGATGTTTTAATTACTCTACAACATTTTGATTTGTACCAGAGGCTGTCGTCAAAATGACGTCGATAAATGCTTATCGTTGCCCCTTACAATTTTAGAGATTAAGGGAGTTTTGATGATCGATTAAAATCCCCACGTCTCTATTTCGATTGTAATTGTAACTATTGAGTGGGCCCTAAACATAAATTGTCGTACAAAACAGTGGGAGGGAGAAATCTATATTTTCTTTTCGCTTGTTGTTTCTATCTTTCACCATTTCCAAACGTCTCGATCCCTCATTTCACTGTTTTTCAACATGGCTGGCGAGAACCAGTTTGATCAGAAGGGCGATCCAGACAAGGATGTGTCTTTGAATATGGATACTAACGGTCAGGGGAGCAGTGACGAAGATGACAACCTAAATGCCGACGAAGAGGGTAAAATTTCATTCGTGGGAATGTTTAGATTAAGTTAAAACACGGGAATAAGTAAACTCTTGGTTTGAATTGTGCTATCTCTCTCGCTCTCTCTCACACACTAGAAACAGTGCTGTAGGAGTTACCGTTTTCATTCGGCTAACTCATCGCTAATCAATTTGCAAAAAAAGAGCTACATTCTTTGGGTCCTTCTGTGTTAGCAATTTTGGGGCACAAAAGGTGGGCGGAGAGATTTAGATCTTGATGAATGAAAGTTGCAGTCGATGAAAACCATTCATAATACAATGAAGGTTTTGACCCGAAGGCAAATAGGGGATCAGCAACAAATTGAACAAAAAAAACAAAACATAATGCTTGAAATGCGTTGTAGCTGTAGCATATGATTATGAGGATTCTTTTACTTATCTGTGTTCATTTGTATGAGAATAGCACCTATATTCATCGAGATATAAAGGTTTCTTAAAAAAAAAAATCGAAATGTCTTCATAAATTTTTTGTTTTCAACCCAATGCAATGCCATTTTCAGGAAACTTGACAAATTACAGTAGAGACAACACCCTGCAATCAGAATATTAAAATATTAATATTTGATGAAATATGAGCATTTTTACTAAATAATGTTTAACTGCGCATGCGTTACCAAATTGTCTTTTGCATAATTTTTTAGCCAAATGTATAGAGCTACTCTTCTAAAAAGCCCAAGCAAATATCTTGAAAATTCAGAAAGATATTGCCGATAGAATGAGTTGAATTTCAGTTGCTCAAAAATAAACAAAACGATAAGAGATTTTCTCCAATTTTTTATTTTTGGATTGGACACCAGTATCAAATTCACCTTACGCTGATATGAAGTCAGTATGCCAATGAGCCTTAACCTTCCGTCGGGCGCAACTGATCTAATAGGCACAGCTTTCGTATTATAGATCGCCTTCGCCTTCCTAAATGCCAGAAACACTTGAAACTTTGAGTAGCTGTTTCTTATCTAGTAACCTTTTCATACTTATCGGCAGGGATGGATGAAGGTAGTTCATCCCCACCCTGATATCGCTTAGTTCATTTCAAAATTTTTTTGAGTGACGATACTAATTAAAGTGATCTGTCAGGCACATTGCACCTGATTTTGCAAAGTTTCTGAGGTATGTATTTTTCAAAATCGATTCAGTAAATGGAATTGTCTTATTCATTTAACAAATAAATACTGTAAGTATATAACAGTATTTATAATAGAGACGTCTTTCCTAACCTGCCCTGTTAGGCACATAGCACCTGAACATGAAAATATTTTCTCTTTTATTCCATTTGTATCAGGCTTTTCTGCAAAAATGACAAATACATCCGAATTATTTGAGGAATTATGAGGACCTCACTGAAGTATTACATTATTTACAAAATGATGATGAAGGCTTATTGAATGAGTATTTTGGGGAAGTTTGGAGTTAACACTACAGACAAGATTCATTCAAGGTTGCAAGCGGTGGCCTATGGTAATATTTTTCACTATGCTAAACATAGTGGAATCAATTCCCAAATAACTTATCTTGGTAATGGCTTAGAAGCAACGAGGAGGATAATATTTTTGAAACAACTGTTCCATGAATTAGTGATTGAAGAAATTACGCGCAGGAGCATTAAAACTTATTTTGTCCATGCACACTTGAAAAAGAAGATGGATCATCTTCTAGACCATCAAAAAGACTTAGATGTGTAACCTGCACCACCCAAAATGGCATCAGAAGGCTGTCAAAATATACATGCAAGAAATGCAAGAAGGCCATTTGGTTGTCGCATGCAAATTTTGTTGTGATTTCTGCTACAATGAATAACAGAAAAGCCTATAATTTTAAAATATTAAGCATTAACAATTTTCAAATACAGTCGAACCCGAATAACTCAAACTCTGATAACTCAAATTCCCGGTTAAC
>JAHWFO010015202.1:164102-188852 GCA_023313115.1 Rhysida immarginata
TCGTTCAATGCGAGAATATTTAGATGTAGTAATTGATGACGATTGCGCGTTCATTTTTAGAGAAAGTGCTCATGTTGACTATAAAGTTCATTGCATGAATGATCGCAAACGGGTTTTTAGAAGCAGTCAGATACTTCTGATCAGCCATCGCCATTTTGATTTCGATACTTCACTGTCTCATTGTCTTTGTCAGTATAAAAGTAATGGAAATTTGAGAAAAAAGTGAATTCTCTGTAAAGTTTCTAATATAAAACATTTATACATATGTCATAAATGTCATCAGATGGAAAATAAATGGGCAAAAATAGTCAAGAGATGCCTTTCGAAAATTTTTACAAACCGGAAGTAGAATTCAGAAGCCATGCCAAAACAGCATTGGAATTGATTTCGTGTTGGAACGGACCGTATTTTACTGGGTCTGTGCTATTTGTATATAGATGTCATTAAAACTAATCAAATTAATAGAAATATTGTGAGTATCATATAATCTTTGTAGTCGCCATGTAGCCTCATTTTTGACTTAACTGGTTAACTCCAAAACCTGATAAGTCAAAATTTTTATGTTGTCCGCTTATGATTCGAGTTATCAGGGTTCGACTGTACACATTTTTAGTGTATTGCAATCTACTGAAAATTATTTGGTGATGGAAAATCAAAATAAAAAACAAAAAGAACTCTCTTTTACTGCTTTTGTAAATTTTGTGAATTTGTCATTTTTTTATAACTCCTAAGTTTTAAATTAACAGAATTTCTTAACAAAATTATTTTCTTTAATGGAAGGATGATTTAAAAAATAAAGAAAACGTTTTATGGTTATATGTAATCAGATCTTATAATGGAATGTGCTTAACAGGCTCATTGCGCCTGAAGATGTGCCTAACAGTATTGCGCCTGACGGAAGGTTAATAAAAATTTGGAGAAAATCCCTTATGGTTTTGTTTATTTTTGATAACAACTGAAATTCAACTCATTCTATCGGCGATATCTTTCTGAATTTTGATGACATTTGTTTGCTTGGGCTTTTTGATGAAATGCCTCCTATTACTATGCGCTGCCATCTGAATATCAATTATTATTGATAATCATTATTTTTTTGAAATCGCAGGTAGACAGTAACCTTCTTCTTGCTTTGAAAATCAAGTGTGCAAAGTTTCATCGTAATTGGATGAATGATGTAGGAATGCATACGGGACAAACAAAGAAACATTTATATATACAGGGTGTCTCAGAATTCATTGTACAGACTTCCTGGGTAGTTAGTATGGGTGATTCTAAGCAATAAAGTTCATATGACCATGGGTCCGAATTTGAACGATAACTGAGATATGAACAGAAATAAGAATGCCGCCACCAAGATCAACAAGTTAATAACTCGGGTTCTGTAAAGCCTAGATTAATGAAATTTGGGGGAATAACAGGGTACATAAGACTGTGTATACCGTTAAAATTTGATCGAATTCCAACAAGAAGTTTCCGAATTACTCATTCAACGTGCTTACTTGTGAGTACTAACTAGCACTTGTTACAATTTTGACTGTGTAACTCTGAAACTTCTTGTTGGAATTCAATCAAATTTTAATGGTATACACAGTCTTATTCGGTATCGTTCAAATTTGGAACCATGTTCATATGAACATTTTTGCTTAGAATCACCCATACTAACTCCCTTAGAAGTTTGTACATTGAATTCTGAGACACCCTGTATATACTAGCAGAGGACCTGGCATTGCCCTGGATAATTAGACTTGTAGGTAAACAGAACAATCTCAAGAAGTTAAATTATAACTCCAAATTGGTTAAATAATAACTCAATCAATACAACACAGAGTGAAGGGGCTATCCATTCTAATAAAAATCCGAAAATTAGGAATTCTAGGTGATATACCGTGACTTTATTTAACTTCATTTTGACTTGCCTCAGATATCCATCTTCACCACCGGGGAACATCACTGGATACTTTAGACCCAAGTTTTTATTGCCCTTGACATAGAAGCTCTTATACCCTCTTGCTCTATTTGAAACTCCTGTTGTTGAGATGTTTCCAATGCCGGCATAGATTTTTCTGTTTTAGCTACAGAGTTTCTCTGACCAATGCTCGTTCTTTCTCTTTCCTTTCCAGACACACAAATTTTTGCTAGTCATCTGGATGTTTGATAGGAAGCTCCAGGGAGACAAGTGTGTGACACCTTGCTTCCTCAATAGATGCTGCCTTATTTATGTCCTGTCACTGCATCATTTTATGCTCATTATTAATAATTCTTGGAAACGAATGTTCAATCATCGCATTATCAGCATCTCAGTTTCCAAAATATTCACATTCACACAGAATATAGTCAAAATGTATTTTTATGAAATGTTTGGATCTTTCTGTGCTACCAAATACCGAATAAGCTAGGTGATAACCCCGCCGTGAATTGTATTAAAAATAAACATCTGAAAACGCATAGAATTAATACAGTAAAAATTCATAATGAAAATTCGACAAAAAAAATTTTTAAATGCTCATAATGGATGGACCTCTTTAAGTATGCCATACCTAGCCTAAATAGTTTCTTAGTTACATAATCTTACTTTAGATGTACACTTGATGTTGTTACAATTCCCACTCTGTTCTCAATGTCTTGAAGCAAAACTTGGCCATTCATCACCTGGTGTGGTCTAGCAGTCA
This sequence comes from Rhysida immarginata, assembly GCA_023313115.1. Classification (NCBI taxonomy): domain Eukaryota; kingdom Metazoa; phylum Arthropoda; class Chilopoda; order Scolopendromorpha; family Scolopendridae; genus Rhysida; species Rhysida immarginata. Next base: position 166,772 of record JAHWFO010015202.1, read on the forward strand.
CCGATTCTTCTATTTACATGCCTACCATTTGCTCAATACAGCACGGAGTTAAAGGACTGCTTCCTCTGTCATATTTCCACTCTTTCTCAACAGTCTGCTAACTCTCCATTATCTCCAGTTACTGATCATTTTTAAAGATTTTCAAGAAATTGTTAAGTACTAAGAACTCTCTTTTCTAAGAAAAGCCTGAATAACAGGGATTCTATGCATTGTTACAAATTGAAACTTATCTAAATTGCACAAACTTTGCCTTGCATTGTTGGTCATGAGATACTTCTTATTAATGTGTCCTGCCATCATTATGAATATCAATTTATTATCGTTAATTATTATTTTTTTGAAATCTGATGTAGACTGTGACCTTCCTTTTGCTTTGAAGATCAATTGTGGAAAATTTCATTAAGATCTGAGTAAAACTGTAGAGTTGTGTAAGAAACAAACAAACCCACAAACATTCTTCTTTATATATGTAGAAAGATATAGATTTTTATATACTGATTGCAGGGTGTTGTTTCTACTGTAATTTGTCAAGTTTCCTGAAAATGACATTGCATTGGATTGGATGTAATCCTGCATGTTATAAACAAAAAAACTTACTAAAAATTTCAATTTTATTTATTTATTTTTTATTTTAAAGAAACCTGAATATACCATATATGTAAGTGCTATGCTCATCCAAATGAACAGAGATAAGTAAAAGAAGCCTGATAATTCTATGCTACAGCTACAACACATTTCAAGCATTACTTTTTACATGGTGATCCCAAACGTTTTTATTTTTTGTTCAATTTGTTGCTGGTTCCTTATTTGCCTTTGGGACAAAACCTTCGCTGAAATATATGAGGTGTAACATGCTCTTTACACTCCTGAAGTTCCAGGAGACTCCATCAAGTATTTTTCTAGATATTCAACAAAACATCTCAAATCAAAGGCGTTCATATTATTTTGTCCAACTCCTGTACGTAAAATAGTAAATTCCACTTAAAGAAATATACAAAATAATGACACTGTACTGTAGGCCCCTGTTTTTTTGTTGTAATCCATTCTGAAACGGTGGTCGTAAATCGAGGCGGTCATAAAATGAAACCCAATTTCCCATAGGATCCAGTTATAAAAAATTGATTCCGTTCCGGACAGAAAAAAGTGAACCCCCCTCCCCCAAATTATTCCTACAGTCAAAAAAGGGAGAAAACATGCACTTACCAAAGTTTAACATGCTTTGTACAGTTAAGGTTTTTTATTACAGACTCATAAAGAATTCTTTCTCCTGCTCTTTTCTTCTTGCTTTTTCTCTCTTATCCTTCTCTCTCTCTCTCTCTCTCTCTCTTTTTTTTTTTATTATTTTTCTTCACTTTTTAGTCATTAGAATCAGAGGAAGTGATGACTTCATCTCTTGTCCAACATCTGAACCAGTCTTCTGTTTCTTTGGAGGAGAAATCTTGAAAAAAAACTGTCAAGAGTGGTCTGCTTCTCTCTCTTCCTCAGCATTCACACCCCAAACTTCTTCTGCTTTATTTTTATTTATTTTTTTTTTTTTTTTAACCATTTTTAACGTTTTACAGGAAAACACCATAGCAAGGTTCTCCCAGGCACCTTTGAACAGGTGACCTCCCGGCTGAATACATGAGAGAACACTGCACAGGGTATATCGACTCTTTCGGGTACATTTTGCATCGGCGCCTTTGAATTTTTGCGTGCAGGCAAATAGCAGGTGCAGATGTAAAACAAGTCCATGGACGTAAAACGGGGGTTTTCTAGACATCTGCCAGCGGACATAAATCGAGGTGGACGTAAAACGGGGGCCTACTATATTAGTAAAGTAAAATTTCATCATGAATTTATTGACACAGTAAAAAGCAGTCCCAAAAACATAAAAGTATCTATTTGTTTATCTAAGTAATCAGTGAGAAAAAAAATTATTAATTTTTAATTTGCTTAATCAATTTTTTATCAAAGCTATAACATTCTTATAAATGCCCCACCAAAATATTTCCTTTTATGAAGAAGGCAATAAAAGCAACAGCAATTAAGATACGTGTTAATTAGTTTAAAAGCTGGATCATACTTGGCAATTTTAGTATGCCATTTGTCAATTTTAAAGAAAATATTATTAATCCTATAGTGTCTTGGAACCTGTATAGAGGTCATCTTGAGTGTTCTCAGGGCGAAAATTTGTCCTTGAAGAATTTTCTTCAGACTATATGATGACAAATACCCGTGACAAACTGAAACAGTTATCTAAAACTAATGTGAACGAATATAATGTATTAAATACTGTTTAGCCAACTGATAAATTTAGTTCGAAGATAGCCGTGTAATAAGCATATAGGTTCGGCTCAGCGCATGCTCTAAACGTTAATGAGATGGTGCACGAGATTGACGATTATTGAAAGGGCAGAACGGACTCCTTAGGAAAACAAATGCAATTAAAATTATTTAAAAGGAATTATAAAATCTAGTAATTTTTTTGCTTGCTGTAATAATAAAAAATCTTGAGAACAAAATTAGCGCACAATAAGTTATTTTGGGAATAACAATAGACTTGTAAAGACTAATAAATGTATAAGGACCCTAAATCCTGAAGCATGTCTGTGAGATTAAATGCCCTAAATAATTTGAAAAAGACAGATTGTTTTGAAAAATAATGCCACGATCACTTGCACATTATTTTCTCTCCAAAGGGGTGTCCCCTAAGACGTACCTGTAAACAAAGTTAGCAGTTTTCCTAGAGAACAAAATAAAAAAAGAGAGCTTTATTTACATTTAGATTGAGGCCATTTTGAAAGGACCAGTCAATAATATATTCCAAGGTTTGTTGTAGCAAAGTCACATCGGTCCAGCTGAAAAAATTTTAAGTTCGTCTGCATATAGAAGAGCCAACACACTCGAATTAGGTTCCAGGGGCAGCAAATCAGCAATAAATATATTGAAAAGGATCGGACCAAGAGGGGATTAAAAAAAAAAAAATAACTGACGTAATAAATATAATTAAAAAAAACAAACAACTGTATTCTTAAAGTTTCGTGATATGTTAAAAATACACCCACGATAAACTCACTAAACTGCTTCAATCATTTAATGTTCACCCTTTCCTTTAATATCTAATAGCAGAAGAATATGCTATTGAAGGCTGCACCACCAGACTCTTGTTTGCGACTATTTAAGTGGGACTCTATAATCATATTGTGTGGCAGAGTGGGAGATAACTGTCAATTTAAACTGAGAGTTTAAATTGTTTTGACCAAATGTTATAAAAATCTCTAACCTGAAACTAATTTTCCCTTTTTTCATTTTGATAAATTTTATTATGAGGCTAAATCAAAAAGTATTTGAGTAAATTTTCCACAGCAAAACCGTCATCTATTTGCAAAAATCATTCTGTACATTTTGAATAATGAACATTGATCTCAACATAACAACCATTCACATTTAAGCATTTGTCCCAACGTGAGACCAACTTTACGATGCCCATCGCATAGAATTCATTAGGCTGAGAGCGAAGCCATGACCACAGAGCTCTTTTCACTTCATTGTCACATTGTCACTCTGGAAGTGTATATCACCAAGGTGTTGCGTTAAAGGTCCAAACGAGTGAAAGTCTGAAGACACCAGATCTGGATGGCGTAGGACTTCTACTTCCAAGACTGCAGCAACCTGGAGATGCGCATTGACGTGCAGATTGATGACCTCGTCCATAGCCTTCTGCAGACACTTTCGGCGCAGATCAGCTCGTAGCCGATCCAATGTGGCAGAATAAGCAGCAGTATTCACCGTTTCTCCTTTGGCTAGAAAATCAGCAAGAAGAACACCCTGGCTGTCCCAGAAAACGGTAACCATCACCTTTCCTGCAGAAGGTGTTGTCTAGAATTTTTTTGGAGGGGGTTGGAGAATGATATGCTCTTCAAAATGTATATAATGGTTTTTGCAAATATCTTATGGTTTTGCTGTGAGAAATTTACCCAATTATTTTTTGATTTCCCCTCGTATTATTATTATTATCATTAAATTTGGGACAGCCATTCTCAATTATGACCAAGATAATTGTGATGTTAACTTCAATGTTTGACTACTACACAAGTTGACGTGAAAGTGAATTTTCAACAGCAACAGTTGAGCATGGGAGTTTTCATGACAAGCACCTTGGTCCTCATTTGGAAAAGATAACCAATATTGCTTCTAATGATTTTATATTCTTTTTTTGAAGATTATGAAGATTTGGACCGACAATTAGATCAGCTACATTCCTGTTTGGATCTCCTGGAAAAACAGAACGACGATCTTCACGCTAGACTCTGTGATCTTTTGGAGTCGAATAGACAAGTTCACCAAGAATTGCTTCAGCAAAAGAACGCTGAGAAAAACAGAGACTCCACTCCTAATAAATAGTGATCAGATAACTAACGGACTCTAGCTTGTTTTTCTGTATAGTCAAGTTGATTCAGCACCTAATGATCTATTAAAATCAGAGGCCAATGTTCTCCTTTAAATAATAAGTTTGGTAAAATGTCTGGTCCAGTTCATTGTAGATGTTTTCTTATTCAAGTTTTCAAGTACATGTACTGTATATAAGTTTTTGGTATCCAAGATAAGTGGTTTCATTTGAGATGTATAATTTTTGGTGATGCTTAATTTTTATGTAATGTAATGGGGGAAATATTCTTTAGCCGATTTAAGAATTAAAAGCATAATTTCTTATATGCTTTTAAATGGCTTTCGTCTCTTATAATTGTATAAGTAAAGTTATAACAACATTTAAGATAATTAGTCTTTACCACGGATATACTCAAAAAATCATATAAGGGTGGTTACGGAGGGTTGATTCAGATAAAATGAGACGACTTTAAATGCCGCGTATGACCTTGACGGAATGTGATTTGCATGACTCGTCCACTATTCATGGAGATTAGCTTTGTATACACTTGTTGCTGTTATTTGGGACATTTCGTGCTGAAACATGGCTTCCAAAATCACAGCTTTTTGGGAAGGGTATATGTTTGGCCTTTCCGACGCTAACTTCAGTCTTTCGTGCATTATGGAATTATGCAAACGAAATGGTATTGTGGTATCCAAAGCTACTGTGGGTCGAATAATCAAAAAGAACAAAGTGCGACCATCTAATGAACGTGGACGAGCAGAGAAGCAGACCAGAAACAAGCCCCAGCCAACACACCTAGCTCAGGTGGTGCGAGAAATCCGGTCTGAAGTGCTGAAAGAAAATCCCCCCACTCAGAGAAGTCTGACCTAAAGGAAAGGTATTTCACAGGCAACAGTCTCCAGAATAATTCATGACAATCTTGGGCTGGAGCGACGTCATAAAGCGCACGGTCACACAACTGAGTGACTGAACACTGCCAAGTCATCTGTGGCTTACTACAGGAAGATGGAACAGGAGACAGGCATACGAGTTATTCCCTTCTCTGATGTGCCTGTAAAATCTCCTGACGCATCACCGATGGATTTCTGTGGTTTTGGTCTCCTGAAATGACGGCTCTGAAGTCGCCAACCAAGAACCGTTGATGGGCTATGGAAAGTGTGTCAGCAGGTGTGGAACGAACTTCCCATGGAGTCCCTCAAACTCAGCCTACTTCAGTGGAAATTACGGTGCTGGGCGAAAGTCCAACAACGTGGCTCTCACATCGAACACAACCGATGGTGGCGCCATGTTATTACACCATCGTAACAGAACTGCAAAGTCGTCTCATTTTATCTGAATCAACCCTCTGTATAATTAAAGTGACGCCATTTAGATCCTTCTAGCGGCCGTTCTGGTAATCAGATTTTGACGAAACTTGAGATATATGTAATGCAGACCATGGGGAAGAGAATTTTGCAATAAAAAAATTAGTTCACATTTTGACCGCTACGTCAAAATATGGTGCTGGTCACGTAAGAAACTATCTGAGAATTTTTACTCAGAGACGTTATGCAAATGAGATGTAAAATTAGAAAAGCTTTAAAATGACAGTAAAATTAAATGTAGACTCATTCTTCACGATGGCTTTAGCTAAAATGGATTGAGCTTTATTGGCGAAGTTGTTTTACCAGAATTGCAATAATGCTTCTGCTGTACTAAGAGCGAGATATAAAGAATACAGGTAGCGCCGTCCGAGAGGAAAACTGACTGTTGCCCCATCTGGTGTTGGTAATTGGAATATTGACAGCTTCATGACGTCACAAGGTCCAATCTCGTAGCCAACTAAAAAGACAGGCCCCGGCACTGAAAAGTCACCTGACCATAGTAGTCCGAGTAACAATCCAACCTTCATTGTTTCTAACAAACGAATAAACACTAATTGTTGAAATCCGAGATGGAGACAATGAAAGTTGGATTGTTGCTCAGACCACTATGGTCAGCTGACTTTTCAGTGCCACGGCCTGTCTTTCTCGTCGGCTGCGGTCCAATCTTTAAAAACTATTACGAGGAATGTTGCTTTTACACAGCAAATTGCACGATTACCACTTTCAATAATGCAAAATATAATAGAAAAGATAAGAATGTTTCCTTTTTTCATTTCCCCAAAGATCTAAATTTAATTAAAAAATGCTTAATATCATCCAAATTGGATAAAAATATTTGTACCACAACTGCAGTTGTCTAATCATTTTAAAGACGATTATGAAAACAAATGCCTAGGCCTATATCAACTCTTGAATCAAAGACTATGTCTAATGAAATCTGCGATTCTGAGATAGCAGGATATAGGAATTTAATCAGAGAATATACGAATTCATTGTTTTCATAATCGTCGTCTTTAGAATGGTTAGAAGACTACAAGCAAGATTTCATAACTCATGAATGGGAGGGGGGGGGGGGATGCAACAAAACAAGTAAATGTTCTTGCGTTCTTGCTACAGGTGAATGTAACAGCAAATTGGCTAGATATTGTAAATATGTACACTGGCGGAAAAAAAAAATCCCAACACCACGAAGGACTTGTGCTAGATGAATGAAATTTGGACAGTATATTCAGCTATGGTATTTATTCAATTGATTAAAGTTTCAAGGTTACAACTTATAGGGGGCGCCACCAGCGCCACCCTGTACATGGTGAAAAGCATGGACTTTAGTACCTGCTGTAGTCGCCGCGCTGGTCTATGCAGGCCTGCACACGTGGATGCATACGGTTGTAGAGATGCCGAAAGTCGTTTTGTGCTATGGCATTCCATGCCTGTTGTACCTGGATGGTCTGATTAGCAACAGTTGTTGCTGGTTGTGGAAGAGCCCTGACACGGCGTCAGACCATGTCCCAGACGTTCTCGATGGGCACAGATCTGGTGATCATGCTGGCCATGGTAGGATGTGGACACCCTGAAAGGCACGTTGGGTTGCAGCGGCAGTGTGAGGTCGAGCGTTATCCTGTTGGAACAGTCCCCCTGGCATACCAGCCATGAATGGCAGCACAATGGACTCGACAACCATCCGAATGTAAACATTTGCCGTCATGGTGACTGGGATAACCACCAGGGGAGTCCTGCTGTTGTAGGAAATCCCTCCCCATACCATAACGCCAGGGGTGGGGCCAGTATGCCGATGACGGATACAGCTCGGTAACAGGACTTCCCCACTCCTCCTCCTGACCCTTGTGCGACCATCACTCTGACCCAGACAGAAACGACTTTCATCCGTGAAGACCACAGACCTCCATTCTGCCCTCCAAGTCGCTCTGGCTTGACACCACTGAAGACGTGCCGCACGGTGTTGACGGGTAAGAGGCAAACATGCCACAGGGCGCCTGGAGTGGAGGTTCCTGGCCAGGAGACTGTTCCGCCTGGACCATTGCTGCCAACAGGGCTGTACACAGTGGAAACGTCTCAACCCATGTGTTCTGCAATAGCACGGAACGAAAGTCCACCCTCTCAAATTGGGTTAGCTGCCCATATTCATGTCGAGGTCGCCTTTGAGGCATGTTTTACGTACTCTATCACACACGTCCACAAGTGTCTGAAGTGACACAAACGCGCGTCTGATCTCCTTTATATCTGTCATTGGAATGTCTCATTTGCATGTACAGGGTGGTGCTGGTGGCACCCCGTATAAGTTGCAACCTTGAAACTTGAATCAATTGAATAAATACCATAGCTGAATATATTGTCCAAATTTCTTTCATCTAACACAAGTCCTTCGTGGTGCTGGGATTTTTTTTTCTGCCAGTGTACGAGGTCTGTTCAAAAAATACGTAGACTGTTTGAATTGCGCGGGCCCTGTTGGTCCCAATCCAAATCGCTTGGTGTCGCCATCTTCTGACAGATCCGCTGATTACAAGGCAGTTTTTTGATTGCAAATATCAGTATTGGTTGATTAGCTACGCGGTTGTTTGTGAAGTGTGTTTTTTTCGTTTGGCGGATTTTTAGAATGAGTGACTTGAACTTGCAAAGAGTTGCTGTGAAATTTTGTGGGAAATTTGAGTCTGCGGGATGCTATCCGGCGGAAAAGGCCAGAAATGTGGACAAGTGGCGACTGGTTGTTTCATCACGACAACGCTCCAGCCCGTTCAGCCCTCAGAACTCGAGAGTTTTTGGCCAAACACTCGATCACTGTTCTTCCTCACCCACCCTACTCACCTGACCTCGCTCCTGTTAACTTCTTGTTTCCCAAACTCAAAAGACCTTTGAAAGGAAGGAGATTTGAGACGATTCCCGACATAAAGGCAAATGCGACGAAGGCGCTGAAGGACATCACAAAAGAAGCGTTCCAGGACTGTTTCCAAAAGTGGAAACACCGTTGGGATAAGTGTGTGCGTCGGGGAGGAGAGTACTTTGAAAGAGACCCAGATGTGTAACTTCTGAATAAAGTATATTTTGTTTTATGACGTCAGTCTACGTATTTTTTGAACAGACCTCGTATTTGGTGTATAATTTACAACTGATGATTTTTATTTTAACCTAAAGAATCCCATGATTTAGTTGTTGCTAAATATTTTAGTAAGTATGTTATTGTGAATGTTAGGTAAGAAGATATACGAATTTATTGTTTTCATAATCGTCATCTTTAAAATGGTTAGAGCAAATCACCTGATAACTTCAGGATAATTCTCTAATATTCTATTTGCTTTGAGAGAATTATCCTTTTTGCTCTGATAAAGGATAGTCTCTATCCGAAATGTCAGCTTTTTATTTTGATTTTTGATTAATTATTTTTGTTTATTTTATCTTATTTTTTATTCATTTTGTATTTTTATTAATAACTATTAATTACAGTTGTGGTACAAATATTTTTATCCATGCATATTAACAATTTTTTAATTAAATTTCGATCTTTGGGAAAATGGAAACATTTTTATCTTTTGTATTACATTTTATATTATTGTAAGTGTGAATTGCGCCTAATGGTATTTTACTGCGTAAAAGCACTATTCCCCATAATAAATCTGTATACACGTTCAACTCCCAGAATCCAATGCGCTCACTAAGGTTTTTCTAATAGCGGAAAAACGCCGCTTCGCTATATATTTCAGAGCTATATGAACTAATTGCACCATCGTGCCAAGAATAATTAACATAGAAGGAACTCTATTTGTTCAAGAACACCGGTTAGGAACCTAAACAAGAAAGAAACCAAGTTATTTTTATAACCAGAGAAGATATGGTCGGTGGTAACATGTCTATCGCTAAAAACTTCACTATTGCCATCTAGCGGCAAAAATTTTAACCCTGATCGTGATTAAGATTATGTAATGTAAACAAACGGATTTGTCGATAAAATTTGAATGTGTAAAATGATCATTTTCAAGAATTGGTGTGAACAAGGTATTAGTTAACAGACTCTTAACCGAGCTCTAAACATGGTTAAGGGAACCAAAGCAGGCCGCACAGTTCTACTTTATCATGATCAGAAGTTAACCGTGATCATAGCCTACAATGATAAGGGAAAGCCTGCCCATTCGCGTCTTGGCCTGTCCGCGATTTTTTCCTGGGAATTGTCTCGTTTTAACGCGAGTGGCGCTGATATCCAGCTGTCCGTAGCTTCTGAAGCCTATGTAAATTTTGCTACAATTTACAAATTTTTGTTCCACAACAGCTTATCCGTATTAGCTGGAGACTGTTAAAAAATAATTTAAGCTTGTGACTCACCAAAGACAGATTAAATTAAATTTTAAATGAAAAATATAGAAAATATTTTAATTTCTATTCAATTGATTTATTTGATTTTTACCCCAACATTTTGAACTTAATAATAAATAAAATAAAATTAAATAAATCAGTTGAATATTTATCAAAATGAAAAGGATTAAATTTAATTGAATTAAATTCAAAATGAAAAATATATATTTTTAATAGAAAGTATTTTAATATCTATGCAATTGATTTATTTGATTTTTACTCAACATTTTGAACAACTTAATAAATAGATAAAATAAAATTAAATAAATCAATTGAATAGATACCAAAATATAAGAAAAAAGATTAAATTAAATTCAAAACGAAAAACAAATAAACCCAGCTACATCAAAATTTCCGTAACAGAGATTAAAAAAATAAAAAAAAAACAATTTTGTATGAAAAATTAACTTTTATTCAGTTTTACTATTTTTCTTGATAAAGGTCTTTTTCTTTAGATAAGTTTGTTTTTTTCTGTGGTGCTGATCATTATGAATTTTTTTAAGGTAAGTTCACAAAGGTATTTTTGGATGCTCTTGGATAAATTCACATATTTTCCAATTATTGCTTACTTATCTAAATATGTCCCCAGACTATTGAAACACATCCATAGCTTTACAGCTTAAGCGACTAAAACAAACAGCTGGCTCTCAGCACCACCTTGTGACAAAATTTACCATTGTATCGTAGATTTTTGCAGACAACCTTTGAAGCCCGATGGGCAGGCTTTCCCTTATCATTGTAGGCTATGCCGTGATTAAGGTGTAGTGCGAACATAGCATAAACAACTCTGATTAGTGTTTAACCAAAGCCACCTGATTAGTGTTTCTAGGTGGCTTTGGTTTAACAGTGTTAAGGCTGGTTTCCATTTATCGTCAGTTTGGCGTTTGTTAGGCGTCTGCGTCTTTTTTGGGAATTTTTGAAAAACGCACTCGTTTTCCAATTAGCTTCTGTTAAGCATCTACGTCTGTTCGGCGTCGGTCACGCGTCTTTTCAAGATCTGGCATGGCTAGATTTTTAGGAGTCTTTTTGATCTAGCCAATCAGGTGCGATCTACTTCGCTATGGATTCTGGGTAGTTGTCTTCGCCGATTCAGATGGAGAATCATGGCTGCCGTAGCTGCTGTTCGCCGACACGGGTTCTCGCGACTTTTCCCTCGTGAATTTATTAATAAACAAGTTATAAAAATTTGGTGAATCATTTGTTTATTAAGTAAAAATGATATAGTAATAAATTCAAACCGTGAACGTGATCGGAGTGGTTGATATCCTCTTTTTCCATCACGTTGATAAGAGCAACAATTGTTTGCAGTGACTCAACCAATCAGATCAAACCAGTCAGGATAACGGTTGAAAGTCGCTAAATGGAAAACGACCGCGCTCGCGTGCTAATCAGGGCGCGTCTCACAGGCGACGATTGCAAAAAAGGATGCCGAAGCAAAAAGGATGCCAAACCGACGCTAAATGGAAACCAGCCTTTAGAGATGTGATAAGTTTGAAGTAAACTTTGACATCAATCGTTTATAGCACATCTCACAATACCCAAAATCATATGTTCATGATATTTCACAGAGTAAACTTTTGAAATCGGGTCCATCATTTTGATTTGCCCTGTATTCTCACGAGTTTAGTTCACGGGAATACAAGAGTGCGGGTATTTCCCGCTCGCGGGTTATCGACACGAAAATACGGTTGGTTTTATTCATTTGGGAATCGTGATTGTGAAAATGCAAGGTTTCAAGATTGGGTCATTCTTTTTGAAACGCCCTGTATTGGAAAACATTGGTTTGGAAGACTACTGAAATTTTGAACCCTATTATTTATTTTATTTTTTAAGATAAATATTGTTCGTTTCAATTCACAAACTATCTCAAATGTTATTTGCCAATACTCATTACAAATACAGTATAAAATGTTAGCTCTTATTTTCTTGATAAACCATAGCAGATTGTCAATAATGTACGTTTTTTTCAACTTAACTATCATAAACTGGGAACAGATAACATTACATGTACATTCCGTTGTAAGACAAACCAAATGATATTAATTTTGAATGCAGCTTCTTTTCAAAACGGGATCATAAAGCAACAAACAATTAAGCTGAATATACAATGGCATTTATACATAGATATTTCTTTTTATGGCAGCATTTTATACTCCTTACACAGCATTCTCATATATCAAACGGGCATTTTCTTTTTCATACTACATATATACATACAGACTTCTCATTATAAACATTAAAAAAACGAAATTGTTTAATTACAGTTGGTTATGTACAAAAATGACACATTGGTCATTAGGTTATAAAATAATATTACATGGCAGGGTTTAGGACAGCAGTCACCAGTGAATTCAATTGTTACCTCTTAAATAACCAGTCCGAGTATTCAGAGGCATTTGAAAATAAAAGCTAGCAAATTGCAGATAAATGACAGATTATTCGTTAATCCAATACAATTATGTTCAAGCAGTTTCTTAAAGAAAATAGCAAGCCCAGTATGCAACATTTAAATTTTATAATTCTTAATTCAAGAAACAAAACTACACTTAAGTATCAAATCCGATTCACGTGATAATTAAAGAGTTTCAAATTGTTAAATTTCAAATATCTCACAGATACATATGACCCAGCAAAATAAAAACTGATAACAGTTTCAACGTTGGATTAAGTGGCTGGGCAACTTGGGGAAAAAATAATAATAAAAAAAAAAATACTCCCTTTGTCCCTAATTATGGTATACTTATAAAGACTAGTTAGTTGATTACGAGTAGTTATATAAAATTAAATAGTTTTCTGTAAAAGCATATTTATAATAAAAATTAAATCTCCTGCTCATTTTCAATATTGTCAAAAATACCAAATATTAAGTGATATCGGATTGTAAGTCGCACTATCAAAAATTCAAGGATAAATCATGAAAAAACAACATACGGTACATGTCACACTACATATGGCATGACGCATAAAACCTAGATAATTATAGCTGCAACACTTTGGGTTTTCTTAGTAGCAATTCAAAACGGCCATCTAGTTACGATGTCGGCTAGCATAGTAGTTTGGAGACCCTTTCTGTACGAAATCTGTAATTAATTTCATAAAGTCAGGTAAATTACTTACAGTCCATCTATTATATCTTGGCGTCTGAGTCCTGACAAATCTTAATCCATTAGGCTTTCATTCCTCATTTATTCCGGCTTTGACCTAATTAACTACTTGTTAAAAACAGGTGCTGGCAGTTGGAAGCTAGGGACTAACGTGATTAGCCAAATTTTAACTACAGTCAAGGTCATCCGTCAAGTTATAATAGACGGACTCTGCCATGTTTCTTTGAATAATAGTCACCCTCAAATAAATGCCACATCAATAAAAAGTTAAAGCGAAATAAAGGCCACCCTCAAACAAAATCCGTAGCTTTTATTATTGGAAAATTAATTACCAATTTATTATTATTTTTTAAATGACTTATGCAGAGGAAAAGAAGGATGAAACACAAGAACCCTGAAATAAAACAAAAATTAAACACAGGGTAGCAAGATCCTGAAAAATAATCTGATGTTTCGGAGAGAGGCTATCTGTTGTCAAAGCAAAAGTGTAAAAGCGATAGGCCCTGACAAAGGATAACCAAAAAAGTCAGCTTTACTCAATTTTTATTAATAAGGTACCGTAAATATAAGGCAAGTTTATTAAGAAAACAAATAAAAATTAAAAAAGCAAACAAGGAAGTAAACACAATAAATGCATGTAATGTCACCCTCAAGTAAAAAACACGATACTCATTAACTACAGCAGAACAAAACGTAACCAGCCTTAATGACATCAGCCAAGGAAGTTAGGGGATGCTATTGTGCATTTCATCAGTGTTGGCTACTGCCAGTCTTTTTTTAAAGATACCGAGACAAACTGTTTGAATTTTCATTTAAATTTTATATAAAATTGCTTTTGCTGTAGTATTAGTCACAGGATCCTGGAGGAGCCAAAATTTTCGGAAAAAAAAAAAAAGTGCGGCTAATAGTCCATAAAATATCGTAAAGGAAATATGAATTCGGGAAAGCATCGCTTTTCAAAAAGGAAATACCAAATCAAAGCAATTAACTGCTGACCAGAGAAATGGAATACGTTAATATTTGTTTCGTCAAACTAAAGAAAGGTTAAGACGTAGAGCGATGCAAGAAATGGTTCATAAATTCGAAGTTTCTTCTAAAGGTTTTTTCACATTCATTGAAAAAAAAAGCCATCAAACATCCCAGGCCTAAACGTTTTAGATCTTGGTTTCTTCAATTCAATCTAATCGCTAACAACACCAAGCTTCTCTTGAACTGACTGCATGTGTACAGACAGCATTCAATGAATTAAATAGAAACAAACTGGACGACGTGTTTTTAACTCTATAGAGTTTTATAGAATCAATTGTGATAGCAAAACCTGGAAACAACTATGTGATACCACGCACAAAAAAAAAACTTGCGAGATGGTGACGAATACCGCAATAAATTTTTGTGCGAGATGGTGGCAGATTTGTGAGTTGCCATTTTCAGAAAGGAAATACTGCATTGGCCCGATTATAAGACGCATTTTTTTTCAGAAATTAAGAGGGCAAAAAATGGGTCATCTTAGAGCCTGATCTTTTGCCCCGAGAAAGGATGCGGGTGGCTTCACTGCATAAACCCATTGCTGCTTTCTATCTTTGTAGACAGGTGGCTTCATTGCGCAAGCCAAGCTAACTGCTGGATGAGAAATGAATTGATGACCGGTGTAAAAGCCCAGAACTTTATGAAAATGAGAAGGAATGCTTGTTTTGAAAGCCATGAGAGAGCATTTAACTGAAGAAGTAAAACCCGATGTTAAGAATGCTATATGATGTGTCAACTCCAGGTTTTAAATGCATTTGATAGCTCATCGACTACATAATAAGAAAGCGGCTCTTTATACAAAAAAGCACATTTCTGGAATATTAGTCGGTAATTTACTATATCATTATGGATGAGAGTGGACACATTCTAAAAATTCTGATGAGATCAACAATGGACATGTTCAAAAAATTTAGTTGGGTCTTGGTTGTAAGCTCTTGTAGAGTTTCTTCTATTAAGCTTATAATTTTATTTGTCAGATTACAGGTGTTTTCTGCCTTAAATTTTGCTTGCTTATTAGTCCCAGAACAATTTCTTAAGTTCAAAAGAACCCTGATTAAGTTGCATGCATGATCCAAAAAGCTGTAGAACACATATAATTCGCCATGGGCACATACCGTATGTTTGCTTAGTGCAACGAAAGCAACGAAGTCGATGTAATTGCGTTTGTTTAGTCTCGTCAGACCTTCCATTTGCTATTGCCAGTGATACTGACCTAGTTATGCTTCGTCGCCCGACTAAGTCGATGAGGTAAAACCAACGTCACCTTCTTGGTAATAAAAATTTGAAAATTATGAGAAAATAGTTTCCACAATGCTGAAGACTTATAAGAAAGCTGGTTGGGGAATGTCCTTAAAAATTCATTTCTTAGACTAACGTCTCAATTTAGGAGCAGTAAGCAACGAACAGGGAGAAAGTTCCATCGAGATATTTTAACCATAAAACAGACATACCAAGGCCGATGGGACTCTGGAATGATGGCTACTGTAAAGATACAATGACAGCAAATACAGTTGTCCCTCCACAAGTCAGCCATCTTGGTTCCAGGGCCTTGCAGTCTTGTGGAGTTTTCCGACTTGCGGAATTCCAAGATAGGTATTCGTGTCTACTTCATTGCAGAGTTCCGTTCGCAATACATGTTCTTCAGTAAATTACAGACTTTTGAAGAAGAAAATTGCAACGAAAAATTAAACCAGATTAAATATTGTGATGATATTTTTCTAATTAAGGCAATCTTGATCACAAGTCAGCATTTTAATTTTTTAAGGAAAAATGTAGCCGCTTACATGGAGATGGGTGCCTCTATAATCAGTCGCCATTTCGAATAGAAGAAAGTCGACTTATATTAATTTCAGTAATTAACTTTTAGAGGTTGGATGCATTAGAAGAACAATGAAATTAATCAAGGATTAAATGAAAAAAAAAAACAGATAAAATAATTCGTATTAGTTAGAATGTTGTATACCGTTTAAACAATAGATACTAGCTTTTAAGGTAGTTAATTTTGAATAGTTTAATTGTAATAATCGTCACCAATTTAATATTTGTTGGCAAAAATTCCCGACCGGAGTCAATGTCCGCCATCTTGGCTTTCAGGAAAAAAATTGCTGACTTATGGAACTTCCCGACTTATAGAATACCGACTTGTGGAGGGACGACTGTACAATTGCAAGTTGAATAGAAACTTTCTCTTAAAATTTTTGTTTGTTGCAAATCATGGGCATGTTTTTTTGTTAGTTTCTTAATTTCAGTTCGATTGAATTAAGAATTCAGTTAAACATTCAAAAACGCAATCTATTTAGATATGATTTATCATGTTAAAACATATTCACCAACTTTTACTCTAGTGTACGACTTTTTGTTTAAATCTGTTAATTTCACATCAACCAAAAATAAATTCAATTTGTTTACCATAATTTGGGACAAATATAAACCCCATCACATATAACGTACCATATTTTGGGACAGAGGGAGTAAAACAAAATAGCAACTGCTAGCTCTTGAGAGTTCACAACTCCAAATAACGAGAAACTTGCTTTCCAATTATGTACTACATTAAATTTTCAGTTCCAGGTGCACTGTATAACAAACATGCCTCGACATCAAAGAATTTCAACATAAACAGTCTTTTGATACTCAAAACACTTAATTTAATATTTAAAAAAAAAAAAAAAAAATAGTGGGAAGGGAAAACACAGGAATCCGTTAATTTTTTATACAATAATTAAAAAGTTCAGCCCAAGATGTTCCTGGAAAAAATGTCAGTAAGCATCACCACCCGCTTTTAAAGAATAACTAATTATAAATGCTATTAAAATCATCCAAGTGCAAAAGAAAAGGACTACAAGTTCTTTTTTTTCCTTTAAAATTCCAGATTAAAAAAAAAAAAAAAAATCATCATCTCCGAGCATTCACGATGTACACTCCAAAGTACTCAAATAAATATAAGTCTATTTTATGATGCCTAATCGTTCTATATAGTAACGTTCTCATCGTCTTAATGAGAAATGCTGTTTTCACGCTTTTAAGCAAAATAATAATAATAATACTAACCAATTTTAAGAAATATAAGGCACCAAAAAAACTCCCTAAAAAAATAATTATCTTCTTTAGAATAATATAGAAACCAATAATATAACCTTCAAAAAATTTTTTCTTCATTTTTTTTCTTTTTTACAAAATTCTTGGAATGTTTTTTGTTAACATTTTTCCACAATAAACTTTGGCATTTTTTTTTTCTTTTTTCTTTATATACAAAATGTTCAAACTGCACTCGCATCCTGCTCACTCGCAGTAACGTGAGCAAACTAAGTCGTAACTCTTGTCCTCGAGTAACGAACGCAAGTTCAAACCGACAGCACTAGTGAGGAAGAACAAAACCTCTGGATGTATATGTAACGGTCAATGAACAAATTTTCATATTCATGCATTTGTTCACCAACTTTCTTGGCGATGGTTGATTAAAACAATAACCCGACAGAAAAGCACAGCTTCCCCACGTAGTTCCAACAATGTCAACAATACAAATGCATAGCACGTGTACTAAAATGCTTTCGCTAAATTGTTATCAACTTTCCTGAGCATAGTGGACACGGATGGAAAGTATCGAGAACTGGTTTTTCTACTAGGGAAGAAGAGCCGATTTCCGTGATCAGATCCATGATTTTCTTGGCTGTCGTATCCGTTGGCTTCTTTGAAGTTGGAGATTCTCCTTCTGAAACTGACCGATCTCCGTGATCTTCTGATTTTGTGAAATCATCAAGAATATCGGGCCATTCGGGAAGTTCTTTCATGCCTGAAAATATATTACAGAGTGAATTACATCTGCTTTCTCACTTTTATTACCAGAAATTTAAATTTGCAAAAAAAAAAAATAATAATAATAAAAAATAAAAAAAAAATAAATGCGGCAAAACCAGGAAACAAACAGTCATTTTGACATGCTTTTTAATTTTTTATTTATTTATGGATATATTTTAATCAAATTTGCCAGGATTAAAGTGGGTAAATAGACAAAAATGACATCAATAAATCATCTTTGCAGATTACGAGGGGTACTCGAAAAGGTTTTAGCCAGGAATGCTGCACACATCTTACAAAGACCATTCTTATAGCACTTTTCGAAGTACTTTCTCTCAGCTTCTAAACAAAGTTTCAGCTTTCTGAATCAGTTGGACATGCATTTTTTCCAGTCCTGAGCAGTGAGCCCCAAAATGTAGTTGTCTAATGCTACTAAGACGTCATCGTCACAGTTGGAATGGAACCCGCTGAGCTTCCTCTTGATTGTGGGGAACAAAAGAAGTCGCAAGGTGCCAAATCTGGAACAAAAAGAAGTCGCATGCGTCAACCTATTAACCTGAATTTCACTGAAAAACTCGGTTGACTTAACGACAGTATGTGCTGGGGTGTTGTCAAGTACCACAACAAACCCCTTGTTCCAGTCTTCAGATGCTTCTCCTTCCATTTTTCTAGGATTCTTAGCACACAGAATGTCACATACCATTCTGCCCAACTGTCATTTTGGTTTCAATGAAACACAAGAAAGTTGCCATATTTTCCCAGCACTCCCAAGAACGTTTGGATTTCTGTGGTAGTCCTTGCCATTTGGGGAGCCACCGTTTGGATTGTTCCTTAGTTTCAGGCTTAGTTTCATTGACACGTTTTGACATCCCATTGTTGAGCCTTTCGATCGTTTCTTAGCACCACTGCACTCAGGTTGTTTTCTGCTCTTCAGTCAACAAACGAGGGATCCATCATGATGAAATTTTCCCGATATGCAGGTGTTCATGCAAGATTGTGTTACTCGCTGATGATCCTCATAGACTCGTGATATCAGGATGAAACTGCCAGAGCTCTGCCAGGAAATGTCTGTTGTAAAGTTTCAAAACAACCCAACATTTCTAAGCCTTTGGAATAATCATAGAAAGTCACGGTCTTCTATGTCTCTTTACCAGTGCATGAGGTTTAGAATTGTGCCACGTGAAAACGATGCAATGGGGCACGCTCAAATCTTGCATGAAAGTGTATGATAGAGTGAAATACATGTACTTGGAGAAAGTAAAACAAATTTGGTGGAATGTGTGTAGCATTCCTGGCTAAAAACTTTTAGAATGCTCCTCGTATAGGTAAATTAGCATCTTCACTTCTGATACATTTTCTGATCAGTCTATCAGAGCTACAAAAATTTAAGTTTACACCACTGGAAAGAGCAAATCTTTTTCACTACAAGAGTGCATTGGGTTAAATTTCTTTTTAAAAGCATTTTTTCAAGCATCTGCAAGCATATAGTTTTGGGAGGATGATAAACAGTTTTTTATACCTGGATTGAATTGGCTTTCTCACCTTGTATACTTTACACTCCTTTCTTACCAAAATAGCATGTGCAGGAAAATTTGTTTCTGAGAAAATGCTAATCAAAATTTTTCAAAAGTGCAAATACAAATCAAATACTTACACCTAATTTACTTTATAAAAAAAACAACAAACACACATGCACAAGATTGGTCAAGAAGAACCTTATGTAGCCTCAAAACAGGAAAATATTGCTCTTTCCAGGTAAAAACTTAGAAGTTACGACCTCACCAAAATATCATGATCATGTTTTTATCAATGTCGAAGAAAATTTGCACTTTTTTGGATGATGAAAGTACAAAAACATACAATTACGTTGACATCAGAAATTCAACAATTCCTAAAATGATCAAACCATTACCTCAAGAATAAAACGACTAAAACTTAAATAAATTTATCTATGTTTATTTGCACGAATTAAGAAAATACATAAACTTTAGAAGAGAGTACAGTAATGCTATTAAAAAAGAACCACTTAGTAGAATGACGTCCAATTTGAACGGAATGTTATTGAAGAAGGGGAAAAGCTTATGGCATAAGAAAAAAAAAGTAGGTCCAAATTTTAGCAACAGATGACGCTGTAAGCATCAGAATATGTAAATGAAAATACCTATCATGCGCACGACTCATTTCATTTGTTATAAAAACGCCAGTTACACGGCTTTTCCTCATTCTGAACGTGACGCCGGAGACACTTCAATCAGTTGTGGAACATGCTGTTTCTCGATTTCAACTTGCTGCACACAACGCTGGACAGCATATTGAACATGTTTTGCACCAGTCTCCCGCAATTTAAAAAACCGATTTGATGGATGCTTTGCACACTGAACAGTACAGTTGGTTTAACGTGTAACTTACACCTTAGCCTTTGTTTTAAGATTCATTTGTCATTTGTAATCGAAATTCTGACGCTTACAGCGCCATCTATTGCTAAAATTTGGACCTACTTTTTTTTCTTATGCCATAAGCTTTCACCCTTCTTCAATAACATTCCGTTCCAATTGGACGTCATTCTACTAAGTGGTTCTTTTTTATAGCGTTTTCTTTACCAGATTCTATGTACCTTTAACTATTTTTACACATACCTTTCCAAGTTTATTGAAACACCTGTCATAGTTGCTCAATGAACTTCTCCATGCTCACCTCATAGAAGTTTGCCACCAGTGAGGAAAGCCAAGCAGTTTTCAGTTCTTCATCATTGCTGAAATGCAGGCTACCGAAAACTCCTTTAGATCCCGGCACAAGTGGTAGTTACTGGATGGTAGGCGGATGGTCAAATTGTTCCCAACTAATTAGAACATTTAGTTGGGAACAACTTGACCACCTGCTTAACAGTCCGGACCTCACTTCCAGTGACTACCACCTGTTCTGTTATCTAAAAGAGTTCATTGGCAGCCTGCATTTCGTCAACTATGAAGTGAAAACTGCATGGCTTTCCTCACCAGTGGCAGACTTCTATGAAGTGAGCATGCAGAAGCTCATTGAGTGCTATGACAAGTGTTTAAATAAACTTGGAAACTATGTGGAAAAATAGTCAAGGGTATATAAAATCTGGTATAGAAAAAATTTTGAAAACATACAGTAGTACCCGCTTAATACGATTCTGAAGGGACCGTACGAAAATAACGTATTGAACGGGAAGACGTCTTAGGCAGAAAGATCTAAAATATGCAAACATATACTGTCTCGTATTTTTTATTATTCTATACTCTAACCATTGTTTTATACACATTGCAAATTATAATTATACTTTACCCATGTATCTTGTTGTTATAAACGAAAATATATATCAATCTACCTGAAATAAGCATCTAGTGAGAGCATTTTTACACAATTTTGGATATTTTTGAAAAGGAACAATAAATAAAATGAATCAGAACAAAAACCTGAAGAAGGCGTATGCAAGGTGGAAACTTGGAGAAGCACTGCCTATGACACAGAGTCGTTATGGCATAAACGAGCTGAAAGTACGTATGCATGGTGGAGAGAAGGAGTGTAATAATTGGGAAAATGATCATATTAAACGGGACAGATTGTATGGAAAATGTACTTAAGGGGGCGGAAAAAAGCACATACTATGCAGAAAATCGTATTAAATGTGATTGTATTAAACAGGTACTACTGTAGTAGTTTTGTTTTTATTACAAAATGGAACTTACTTTCTGAATCCACCTCCTATAGCAATTATACAATTATACATTTTCACTAAATTTACATAACAAATGTATCAATTATACAGATTTCATATTAAATGAACATGAAGGTAAGAAAACAATATTATATTAAATTTTATAGATGCAAAATGTTAAGGCAATAATTTCTGCTAAATGTGTTGGGCAAGTGGTTGAGCTCAGTGATGCTCCGTTTGGCCAGAAAGTGCTTTACACTTATCGCTTTCCCCAAATTCTCTGTTAGAATCTGACCAATTGTATCTTTGTTGCAGCCCAATTTATCCACAAGCATACGAACTGTGATTTGGTGGTCATAACTTTAGGACATAT
>JAHWFO010015202.1:202875-240810 GCA_023313115.1 Rhysida immarginata
AAGGGTGGAAGCTGTGATTCGGGCAAAGGGATGTGCAACGCCCTATTGATTTCCATGAAATCGTGGCTAGAGCGCAAACGTGCATGTGTCCGGATATTTGTGATCATATAGTGTAGATTATCCAGAAAGCTTATTCAAATGACTTATCCAATTAACTTATTCAAATCGTCAAACAGCTATTCAAATGTTTATCCATTTAGCTGTTTGACAATTAGCTTATCCAAATAGTTTATCCAAATAGCTATTCAAATGGCTTTCCAATTCACTTATCCATTTAGTTTATCCAAATAATTTGCACAATTAGCTTATCCATTTATCTGTTTAATAATTAGTTATCCAATTAGTTAAAAATATATTTCTGTTTCGGAATGCCAGTTTGCTTCGCTAACCATGAAGCTAAACCGTCGTCATGGAGCGTTTAAGTTAAACTGCCACTTAACGTCTGGTTAAGCCCTAATCTCTCTTGGTGCAATGCAAAAAAATGTAAACAGGACTTTAACGAAGAGTTAGTTTTAACTGACGTTGTTGCAACTGGCCGTTATAGAGGTCCCTATGATTCCAGACTTTTCTGACATCCTATACAATTCGTAAATCTGAATATTAATGCAGAACCGCAATCATTTTAATGAACCCAAAAAGTTATTATGTCTTAGCTCAATTATATTTCCAAAGATAATCAGAACCCCTGCCATGTGAAGATGGTGATTCTAGTATACAATTATGGTATTTGCTTACGAATTGTTCCCAAAGTTCTGCGGGTGACAGACCACTCTATTCGCACCATCTCGAGAACAGGCACACACAGAATATAAAGAATGATCAAATTTTATCAGGAATTACATGAAATTAAAAAGTTTCATTTAATTCCTAATAAATACTTAACAAATGCAAAAATAATCTTAGTCGTTTAAAACTTACCTTAAGATCCTCTCGATCACGAGCTAACTGTGCAATATACTCGTCTTTTTCCATTGCTCTTTGTTTCATGATTCCTCGCTGAACTTGATATAGCGCAATGTATTCACCTATTAAATTATTAAATCAAACACTGAATAAAACTTTATTCAATAAATTTCTGGAAGAGATTGTACCCCCTCCTTCCTAAAAAGAGGTCATAATTAAAATGGTGTTAAAATAACTGAGTGGCCAAAAAGTCACAGAAAGGGTTGTGCCATGTATGACTTCCAAATGTTGCAGCCAGATGTGGCTTATGGTGCTAGTGTAGACACGATATCTGGGAAATCTATTACAGACAGGTGAGTAGTGAACATGGCAGCACGTTGCGAATCAACTGACTTTGAATGTGGGATGCATGGGTCATAGCATATCGGAGATTACACAAGAATTTGGGTTTTTGAGGTCAACAGTGACATTAGTGAAGATCTAGGGTGGATCTTCAATATCACACAAACAGCTGCAAAGAACGACCACAAGTGTTTGACGAACATACACCAAGTCACCTCAGCCGAGCCATACGGGGCAATCGACGGGCTACTGCGAATCAGATCACCGCCGATTTGAGTGTGGGGTGAGGGGAACCTATTTCTACCAGGACTGTACAGAGACGAATGCACTGCATGGGCTTCAGCAGCCGACCACCGACTTGTGTCACTTTGCTGACACATGAACACAGCTCAACGACTGGCATGGGCCCACGAACATAGTCACTGGACCATGGAACAGTGGAGACGTGTAGCATGATCAGATAAATCTCAGTTTCAGTTGAATCGGGCTGATGGACGCGTGAGAGTGTGGCATATGCCCAGTGAAGCTGTATCCAGGCAGGAAGTGGCTCAGTTATGGTTTGGGCTGCGTTCAGTCGCAATTAGGCCCCATTGTCCGGCTGCAGGGAATAATGACAGGTGCACATTATATGGACATTCAGACCATCTGCATCCCATTCTGGCATTAGAGTATCCTGATGGAGAGGCAATGTTTCAACAGGACAATGCGATATGTCACCACTCTTTGATTGCATGCAGGTGGTTTGATGAAACTCCAGTGAATTCATGACCACAGTTTGGCCCCCGGATCACCCGATCTTAACCCGATCGAGCATTTATGGGATGCTGTAGATACCTGTGCATGCTAGATGAACGCAGCACCAACTACACAAGAACATTATGTAACACTTTAAGATGTGTGGGTCAATGTATCTTATGAACAACAACTCGTAGACTCCATGCCCTGACGTGTTACTGCAGTTTTGAAGGCTCGCGGAGGAGCGACTCACTATTAACATTACATCCAGTGCCTTCCCATAGCTTCTGGTTTATTATTAGAATTTTTGGCGTCGACTACTAAGGTCATTTTGCGCCTTTTACACAAGTTATTCTGTATGCAGCCCGGGACAAACACAAACATCCATGCCATGGCAGGATTCGAACCCACGACCAGGCAGACTCAAGAACTAGAAAGCCTACGCCCTAACCCTCTCGGCCACCTGGCCGGCCAGAGCTTTTGGTCACTCAAGTTTATTAATAAAATGTTCTTGCAAGAGGACACTGCATGATACACAGTTGGCATTTTGTTGTACTGTCTTAGATGCATGTAAATGAGAACCCTTTTGGATTATCTCGATCTGGATAATGTTAAGCTAGATGAAGTTATTCCTGTAACGTTCTTCACTTTATGAAAAGGAAAGCTACAGCTCAGCATGAAAGAAGGACGTCATTTACAATAATTTAACCCTTTCCTTCTCTTAATAGGAAATGTTGAATATTTCACTGGGATTACAACGCAACATTAAAATACTAACAACATAAGAAAGAACCTTAATAGAGAAAGACATGAACTTAAAAGAATCAGACCTATCGTATCAGTTTCTCCTTGTAACTGTGTCACTAAATGTTCTAACTGCTGTTTCTGATCTGACAATTCGGCAATTTCTTTCATAGTTTTCGTAAATCTCGTTTCTAACTGATGCATTACTGTTTTCATATGATCATATTCTTCTGATGACACTGTCTCACCATTTGTGGTATCTGTATTAACAACAACAAAAAAAAAAATTACATTATTCAGCATTCAAATAAAACGTAAATTAGGTATAAATTAGGAC
Source organism: Rhysida immarginata (assembly GCA_023313115.1). Taxonomy (NCBI): domain Eukaryota; kingdom Metazoa; phylum Arthropoda; class Chilopoda; order Scolopendromorpha; family Scolopendridae; genus Rhysida; species Rhysida immarginata. The sequence goes on from JAHWFO010015202.1 coordinate 205,937, forward strand.
ATAAAGGAAGATTCGCAGAAGATATTACAAGAAAAAATTTCAATTTATTACTATCCACTGAGTGAGCATATTATTAAGACCACCCTGTCAGTATCTCATTGGGCCACCTTTTGCCTTAAATACTGCGGTGATCTTTGCGGTATTGATTCCACGAGATGTTAGAAGGTGATGGGAGGAATCTGACACCATGCCTGATGGCTAACACTGTCTAGTTGTGCTAGATTGGACGGTGGTGGATCCAGCCGTCTGATGGTTCATTCGACTTTGTCCCACAAATGCTCAATTGGAGTGAGATCTGGGGATTTTGGGGGCCGCCGAAGTAACGTAAAGTCCCCCTCATGTTCCTGGAACCAGTCCTGCACAATACGAACTCTGTGGCGTGGCGCATTGTCTTGCTGGAAGTAGCCATCTCCATTGGGGTATGCCATCAACATGACAGGGTAGACTTGATCGGCGACGATACGGAGGTATGCTGTGTCATCCACACGTTGTTCAACTTGTATTAACGGACCCAACGCATGCCAGGAAAACATTCCCCAGACCATAACACTGCCCGCACCGGCCTGAAGGGTTGGACTCGTGCATGCGGAGTTCATGCTTTCGTGCCATTTCCACCAGATTCTCACGCGGCCGTCTGCATGATATAACTGGAATCGTGACTCGTCAGACAACACGAATTGTTTCTAGTGCTCGATAGTCCAGTCCTTGTGCTCCTGAGCGAATTGGAGTCGTTTCCGCTTGTTGGCTGCAGACAGCAAAGGTGTGCGGACAGGTCTTCGGCTTCCGTATCCCATGCGATGCAGTGTGCAGCGTACAGTGCATTCAAATACAGTTTTGGAGGACCCCTGATTAAGGTCAGCAGTGATTTGATGCACAGTTGCCCTTCTGTTATCCTTTACCTGGCGTGACAGTCTCCGTTCTGTCCGATCATCAACCATCCGTGGGCGGCCACACCGCGAACTTTCAGAACCCGTCTTCCGGCTAACCGCCCAGTCTTTAAATACTTTAACGACAGCTGCTCTCGAGCACCCCACGAATGCTGCCGTTTCGCTGATACTCGCTCCATAGCTCTGAGCACCTACAATCATTCCGCGTTCGAAGACTGTTAAATCGCGTCGTTTACCCATAGTTGAAGAATGGAACACGTCTACTGTTGTCGATGACACTCTGCTTCCCTTTTTATATTGGTCCGGCCCGCTAGCAAGATTGTGGAGACGTCCGTGCGCGCATTTGTATAAACATGTCAGGTGGTCATAATAATATGCTCACTCAGTGTAATGTATTTGAAAATTAGATATGAAAATAATAAACAAAAAATGGCAGTTGTTGCCACCCTCACTTATTTATAAATAACTCTACATAATTTTTTTTTGTTTCACAAATAATGTTACCTCACATCTTAATGTACAATATCATACACAGTGTGCCAAATAAATAATGAGACAACTAGCATTGCATCCAAACTAAAAACTTACATGGTTTCAAACTAATCCCCTTGCACCTCAACACAATGTTTACATCTAACATACAAGTTGTTGAAAGAACACTGGAAGTCCCGATTGTGTACCTCCTTCAGTCTGTTGGTCACAGCATGCTGGATGTCCTCGATGTCACTGACACGTTCCCCTTTTAAAACACATTTCATTTTTGGAAATAGAAAAAAGTCTGCAGGTGCCAAACCTTGCAAATAAGGTGAGTGTTCGAGCACATGGATCTGTTTTTATGCTAAACACTGTTTCATGGGTAGTGTGTGGAATGAGCTGGTGCATTGTCATACAGAAGAACCCAACTCTTAATTTGAACAGATGCGTTCTGACACGAAGAATGCGAGCAGAGACGCTGCACGACTTCTAAGTAGTACTGTCCAGTCACTGTTGTGCCTTCAGGGAGAAACTCACGATGGACCACCACTCCAGAATCATTTAAAACAAAAAAAAAACATTGTCTTGATGAGTGATTTCTGCAAACTGAGTTTCTTCTGCCTCGGTGACGATGTGCCATGCCATTCCATACTCAGGCTTTGTCTCTGGGTCGAAGTGAAAACACCAACTTTCATCCCCAGTTACAATTCATTTCAACAGATTAGGACCCTCAATGCTCTCTCTGCTCTTCTGTCAACGAATATGGTACAATTCAGGAACAAATCTTTCTCTAAAAATGGACTTGGCCATTTCCTTACTGACACCAAGTTTCACTGCAAGCATTCTGGTGGTAATTCATTTATCACTGGCAACAATTTTCTTGGCTTTTTCCACATGTTCATCCGCCCGAGCAGACACAGGACGTCCAACACATGGTTCATCTTCTAAGGATTCTCTTCCATTCTTAAATGCTGAAAACCAGCAGAACACTTGTGCACGACTAAGACAATCATCCCCATAAACACGTTGCATATGATGCAGTTTTTCCTAATTTACAGTAAAATTTTATAACAGTTTTACAATTATAACAGTTTACAATTTTCCGATACTGTTCAATTATTATCAACTAGCTGATATACCAGCCCTTGCTTGGGTTCTTTTTTGATGGAATTTAGCAATATCTGAATGTGAACATACAGAAAAAATGAAAAAAGCTTAGAATTAATATCGAAAAATTCATATTGAACAATCCTAAAGAATTCTTTTAAAATGCTCCCAATAGATGGCCTCTCCAACTACAGCCCTTTAGCAGTTCTACTCGACTTCGCTTGTGTTGGATCTTGTGTATAGCTAAGTGAGTTTGATGCATTGCCGAAGAAAAAAGGTGGAGAATAATGTTCATATTTTCTGTATATTCACATTCAGAAATTGCAAAATTTCATCAAAAAAAGAGCCGAGCAACCCGGATATACACTGGTGGCCATAAGTTTGGACCAACCAGCAAAATCAAGAAAAAATGAATTTTTACTAAAAATATTTTACACCTACAAATCTAAGTAAACATGAAACAATATTCAGGGAAGAAACAAATTTATTTCTGCGTCGTTGCTTTTCTATTACCATAAATCAAAATAAGACTGGCCAAAAGTTTGGACCAACATCACAAACATGCAAATAATTTGCATATTACAAGTCATCGTAATGTGTGGTGAGCACTAAAACCATATTATGTATTGTACAATCTTAACTGAAGGTCAACGAAAGCGAATTAGAAATTTTAACAAGCAATTTACAAACTTCAAAAAAGTTGCTGATATCTCCCCTGTGAGCTACAAATCTTTATCAGAATAGTTAAAAATGTTAATTGGAAAATAGGACAAAAATAGGACAACCTTGTGCACTGATACGAAGAGAAAAATCAAGAATTAAGAGGCATGTTAGACATGATATTACATCTGGGCATGTAGTCAACACCACACAAGTGAAACTTAATCTGCAACTTGCTGCCTCAAGAAGAACAATTCGCAGCAAACTACGTGCTCAGAATTTTGCCTATGAAATTATACCCAAAAAGTTGCCACTAACACAGAAACACATGCAGGAGAGACTGGAGTTTTCTAAGACACATCCACGTGAAAACAGACTTCCAATTGGTTGTGTTTTCTGATGAAAAACGAATCAGTTTAGATGGTCCTGATAATATAGCTTCTTATGAAGAACATCGTGATAAAGAAACACTTGTTCCACTGTGAATTAAGCGGCAAATGGGTGGTAGTGGAGTGATGATTCTGGGTGCCATTGGAGCAACGGAAAGTTGAAGATTCACATTATAGATGGACATTGCACAACAGCTCAATATAAAGATGATCTTCACACTGTGTTCATCCCTTTGTGCAAAGTCTAGTTTAAGCAAAAACCATGCATTTAGCAGCAGGACAGTCTTGCAATCTATACTGCACGAGTTGTGAAAGCCTATATTGAGAGCAACATTTCCACAATCTAAACTGCTCGAAATCGAGATCTCAATATTATTGAGAATGTGTGGCATCTCACGGAACAAAAAATTTACCAAAATACTCAGTACAAATGTCGAGAACAACAAATAGCAGCCATTCAGAAAGCTGTTAAGCCAAATGTTATTAAAAGCTTATTTAATTCTATATCAGGTCGTTTGTCAAATATTGTAGAGTCAAAATGATCTCAAATATCAAAATAATTCCTTAGTTAATGATGTAATACTTTTTTCCTTTTATGTTATACAAATGTGGTCCAAACATTTGGCCATTCTTATTTTGATTTTAGGTAATAAGAAACCAAGAACGCAGAAATAAATTTGTTTCTTCCTTGAATATTTACTTAGAGTTGTAGGTGTAAAACAGTTTTCGTATAACTTCAGTTTTTCTTGACATTGCTGGTTGGTCGAAACTTTTGGCCACCAGTGTATCAGCTAGTTCATAATAAATTGAAAAACAGTCCTAGATACTTGAAATAAATTTAAATCAAATAACAAAATCCATATTTTATAACCAATGTAAAAACTAAGCTTTCAACATGCGAGTTTGTATGTTAATTTATGAAAACAACAAAAAAAAAAAAAAATAAATAAATAAATCCGGAAAACAAAAAATACTGGAAACTTGGATCCAGATAATCAGAAAATAAACTAAGCAGACAGTTCTGGTTAATTCCCATCACCGTACCAAATTTCATTAATCTAAACCTTCTTTTACTCGCAAAATACTGGAAAAACTGCGAGAAATTGCATGTTTTTACGGAGGGCCATGGGGAGGGGGGCAAAGGGGCAAAATCTGAAAAAAAAGCAGAAATTGTTTTTTTTTTGCAAATTATGTGAACAATTCTTGGTTAAAATATCAAAGTCGTACGTGAATTTGCCACCGATTGGGGTTGACCATACGTGAACCTCAAATTTACCCTAGGTCTGTATTGGGATTTTTTTAATATTTCCACCCCCCTAAAATTCGATTTTCAAAAAATCAATGAATACTCCCTTTTTATATATGTCTTTTACATCCTCGTGCGTAATTTTGAACCTCACTGCATTTCTACATTGGAGTTAAACAGCAAAAAAACAAAAAAGAGGGGGGGTGATCTTTGGGCCCTCCTGGCCGCCCTCACAAAACAAAAATCGAATTAACCAGAAATTGTTTTTTCGGAAATATCCCCGAGAAGCTTTCTTCCGAGTTGCGTTGCTTTATCTTTATTCCGCGAAGTTGCATCAAAATATTAGAAAATTTTGTGAAACGCCCCCGAAAATCGATTTTTTTCAGTTTTTGCACCCTCAAAATTCAAATGTCAAAAATCGGGGAACTACTTTTTTGGCTTGGTAGCTAGAAACATTCTATAAAATTTACCCCCCTGGGGAGGCAGAGGGTCCGAACTTCGGAAAACCCCTATGCTATCCGTCCTATGACCCCACCGAGTTTCGAGTTGGTGGCCCCAGTAGATTTTGCTGTGCAATGATGAGTCAGTGAGTCAGTTAGTGGATGTCCTCTTTTATATGTATAGATAAATGGCGGCAAGAAAATTAATAATAAATGAAATGTGATCACAGTGACTTTTTCATGAATGGCATCACCTTCTTGTTTTCGATAATTCACTTTGGAGACGAAAAATTGAGAAAAAAAAATGGAATTAATTGTACTGTATATTACATGTACTATACAGGGTAAGTCAAAAGTCTGTTACCCCCTTCCTGTCTTTGATACCAATGTAGTTATGCAAATTCCAATACAGGGAATGAATAGGAATTTGAGGGTGCTCTATTTGATGGATTACCTTTCATCATCTCAAATATGCAAATTAGGACACATCCAAATTCTATCTCGAAAACCGTAAGAGATACACAAAAAATTCCAATTGCACATTTGTTCCAAACAAAACAAAAAAAAAGTTCACCAAAATCCAAAGAGCAGATCACCCACAATCCTCATTGCAAGCTCTGCAACATTAAAACCGTGATTCCTGTCAAGAGTGAGGCAAGGGATGAATGGCCATAGGAGGAAACAGGAGTAACAGAGTCCAAAGATCCTGGGTTCAACTGTCGGAAGTAACCACACCGAGTGTTTTTTAATTTTGAATACTATTTGCCAAGGATGCAAATTATTTCATGCACCATCCTCATCCCGTTCTGGAAAATTCCACAATTTACCATAAAGTCACCAGTTTCCTGTGCAATTGGTATAAAAAGGAAGGCATGTTGAAGCTGAGAAAAAATCAGACCAAAGCAAGATGGCACAGTACACTAAACAGGTAATGGTCCTCTACTTTGGTGAGGCAAGGCAAAAATTATCATGCAACAACCAGGCATCATTGAAATGTAGTGGGGAATTATGCTTTGGTGCAAGTGGACATCACATAGAACACTATCTGGATTGATGGAAAGACTTACTTTGTATCAGATGGCTGTTTGTAAGCAACAAACGGTAGAAGAGCCAATTGTCCTGTTGCAGAGCTTGCAATGAGGATTGTGGGTGATCCGATCATCGGATTTTGGTGAACTTTTTTTTTTTTTTTTTTGCTTTGTTTGGAATTTGCTGTTGAACAAATGTGCAATTGGAAATTTTTGTGTATCTCTTACGATTTCCAAGACAGAATTTGGATGTGTCCTAATTTGCATATTTGAGATGATGAAAGGTGGTCTGTCAGATAGAGCACCCTCAAGTTCCTATTCATTCCCTGTATTAAAATTTGAGTAAGTGCATTGGCATCCTGAAGATAGGAAGGGGGTAACACACTTTTGACTCACCCTGTATAATGTACTGCAATATACCACTATATTCAATATTATATGCTAGTTTCATTTGAAATTCGTCAGTTCAAAGTTAGTCAGGTAAGCAGCGAGTTTTCCATTTACTAGCATATTCCCTCCCCATCTACTCCTCCTTGAAGCCCCTTAGCCCTTTCTCTTGAGAGTTAATGGCTTTGCCTTGATGGACGTCAATGTGTTGAGGTGGCAAGTTGTCACTAGAGACTCGACCTTTGATGACAACAAGACCTGCATACTAGCGGTTCAGTTTATCACGGCACCAGAGGCCCAGAACGAAGATTCTCCCGGTCAGTAATCTTCTATCGCTGGACCCACTCCAATAATCGATGCTGGACAATGGATTGCAATAAAGGACTGCCACAGGACCTGGATGGTTACCTGTCAAATGGAAGCCAAAGAGTAAACCTTCAGGTGGTGAGCAACACATGCCTACTTCCCTGTTTTTGATATGACATGCTCATTGGGAGATGTGTAGAGATGATATGCTTTGCTGGCGATGCGGACAAAGAACATGGTTCATGTCTTCAAATGCCCCTGGCTAATCTTGCGACTGGACTTGAATGTACTAATGACGTACTTTCCTTAGGTTTTGCACGTGGAGTTTATTAAGATGAAATGTTTTGAATTTTTTTATTGTTGAGATGTTTGTTATTTTTGAAGCATGCTTATTTCTGCTTAATAATTTTTTTCTTTAAGATCGAAGCAAAAAATACCACCGCCGTTATCGTCTATCGTGTCTCGAAGTGTCATTTCATTATACCTAGGAGAATCAGGAAGTTGCCACCATTGAGATAAAGGTGTTCAGTGCTCACCTTGCGAATCAAGCTTAAAGTAGGAAAAATTTTTCTTATTTGACTAACTCTTGATGCGACCGTTTCTATGGAACTCGACGATGCGGTAGCTGTTTTAAATGAATTGTTCTGCAGATAAGGCGACGGGATGGATTAAGATAAGCTTGATCCTTATAATGAGCCGAGAGGACATAAGTTCTCAGCTCTCATTTAAGTTGTTTGTATTATGAACGATATCTGTAGGCGTCAGCACCACACGGCTGTCTGAGGGTGCTGTTGGCAAATGCGATGTAACGCCAGTTCCCTATCGTTACACCAAACCAATATAAGGCCTCTCACTCAATGCAGTGCTTTCTGTCACCAAAGATTGTAGTCAACCTTCTGCAACATCTACTTGGGGATCCTTAGCAAAATTCATAATTTTTTATGTGATTAAGTGAACTAGACGAGTAATATTTTAAGAATCCTGTTTGAGGGTTCTTGGCATAAAAAATTCGGATTAACTCGGCTCAAAAATATTAAACTTTTAAAAAAGCTCTACATTCTTTCTTTAAACAATAAAGTTTAAAAACAATGCTTTCTTACTTTGATGGATTTTGTTCTCTTTCATTTCCTTTAAATGTGCACGGAACACTTCGCGTTGATCCTGCTGCTCTCCAAGTTGCCGAAGTAACTGATCACGTTCCATTTCCAGCTGGTGAACAGATGCAGATAATGATGCCACCTACATAATGATAAATGCATCAAAATAAAAAAAAATCAGCATGCAAAACATAAAAAAGAAGGAAAAAAGAAAAAGAAATGGCTAGAAATTGGGATTTCCTACAATGTCATCCTTTTTAGTAGAATCCTGTCTTTCAGGACTGCCATCGTTTGACGATTGCAATATTTGTTGTGCTTGTTGAGCCAACATAGTTCGGAGTTCACTATTCTGGGCCATTAATGAATTAAGTCGTTCCTTGGTTTGATCCAGCTCCTTTTGAAGAAGCTCGCTTAGCTGACCCTGGGCTTCGTAGTGACGGACGCGATCGACAAGTTGCTGCTGCTGATACATTTGTTTAGTCAATTCTGTGCTGCTTTTCTGGGATAAATCCAATTCTCGCTCTTTGTAAGAAAGCTGTTTAACAAAACATATATGCCATTAATAAAAAGGGAGTGTTTCCGTGAGACAAATTATTTCAAAATTACAATGAAAAAAAAAAAAAGAAATATTCATTAAAGATACTGAAGCCACATTCACCAGCTAAGGATTAAAACTAAAATCAGTTATATTTCGTATTCACCAATCATGGATTACCGACTTTCAGACTAATTCACTATTCTTTATAAGATGCATTCTGATTAATCACGACACGATGACAGCATCCAATATTATGATGCGCAAGATGAAAGGCAGTTATTGTTTTCACTTTCAAACTTCAAATGCCTACGTAACTGCTTATCAAGCAATAAACAGACCTGCCAAGATTTATTTCTAGGAAAAGCTGATATCGGTATTTACAAGATTGAATGTATGAGGGAAATCTGAAAGTAGCACCATTTATTTATTAACGGAGAAAATATAGTCACTGTGTAAAAGTTAACGTAGCCAAAAAGAACGCTAAGTACATGCACAGTCATTGCATAACAAGAATTGTTCCTGTGGACATGCACCACGGGCTACCAGTCATTTACAACGGCTGCTGCTATCACACCGTCTACAGTGGAAGAACAGCGAGCTTTTATAAGGTTTCTTTTCGCAAAAGGTAGAAATGATCGCGAATGATAATTGGGTAACCTATTCCCAGATTGAGGCAAGCCAGGGCATTGGATCATCATCAGCTAAAAACAATCTTGCATTACCACCTACAACTCAGGAAGGTTGCATCACAATGGATCCCTCGTTTGTTGATCCAAGACAGAAAAAGCAGCCCGAGGACAGTGGTGCCAAGAAGTGATCGAAAGGTTCAAGAATGGGGCATAAAAACTTGTCAACAACATCTGCACAGGTGATAAAACATGGCTCTATCATTACGACCCTGAAACTCAGGAACAACCCAAACTGACTCGGCAAGGGCTACCACAGAAATGCAAATGCTTTTGTTGGCAACTTTCTTCTGTTCCACTGGCCATGTGTGCACTGTTGTGCTTGAAAACGAAATGACGGTCATAGCAGAATAGTATTTGACATCTTGCGTGCTAAAAGACCTAGAAAAATAGAAGGAGAAGCATTTAAAAACCAGAACAAGGGCTTTGCTGTGGCATCATGAAAACGCCTTAGCACATGCCACTGTTAAGACAACTAACTTTTTCTGTGAAAATCGGTTCAATCGTTGTTTACGCATCCCCTTTATTTTCTAAGCTTTGAACCTTGTGACTTCTTTTTGTTCCCCACAATCAAGAGGAAGCTGCATACAACAACTACATTTTGCAGCTAGCTGCTTAGGACAGGTAAAAATGTATGTCTGACTGGTTCAAGAGACTAGAAGCATAGAGAAACTTTGTATAGAAGCGGAGAGAGAATATTTCAAAAAGTGCTAAAAGGTGGTCTTTGTAGGAAGCAAACAATAACAATATTTCTCCTAAATAAAACTGATTTATTAAAAAAAAATCCTGTTTATTTCATTTCAATGCAGCATCAGGATTGATTTTGTTGGTTCCATTCCCTTAAAACTTACATACCGGGTATCTATTTTCTTACTTCACCCAAATAACAGTTCCAAAGATAATAAAATAATAAAACCCCAATTTTTGAGATTAATTTATTAAATATAAAAGCCAGACCTGTTTCCGTATTTCATTAATTTCTTCCTCTTGTTGCAAAAGCCGCTCACTTAACTCCTTGCTAACATTTTGCTCAGATTCCAATTTTTCCACCAATTCTAATTTGTTATTGCTCTAAATTATTTAATGGAAAATTAAAAAAATAACATAAATGGATCATTCAGTAAAGAATCTGTGACTTGTAAAAACGTTACAATAGAAAGTCAAATATTTTAAAAAATTATTATAAACATTATTATAATAACAAAAAGAATGTTTGATTAACATGGACGAAACGCTACAGGGTGTTACAATCAATTACCGTAAATCCTCTACTATAATGCGAATTTTTTTGGCCTAAAAAAGCACCTAAATTTGCTGGGTCGTATTATACAAGAGGATGAATATCAGCCCTCCAACGACGACTGCTGCCGGAGGAGGTTTTGTCCGGAAGGGATTTTGTCCTGACGAAATTACCGTATAATACACATTAATTACATTGCATGTACAGTGTCCAGTTCATTATACAATGAATTTATTTACATTTTATTTGAATTTCTCGTCGCCAACATTTAATACAAAAATAACTCCCCCCAAAGATCGCTACTTTCAAATATAGACCATCAATAATGATGGTCTCTGATTCCAAACTGCTTCGACTTACTGTCCTAATGAAATTCACAACGAAATAACCGCGTGTTATAGATTAATTATACAGCATATACAGTGTCCAGTTCATTATACAATAAATTAATTCACTTTTTATTCGAATTTCTCGTCGCCAACATCTAATACAAAAATAAGTCCTCCCAAAGATCGCTACTTCCAAATAGGCCTACTACAAACCTGCCTCGAACCAAGCCTACAAGAAAGCTTATGCAGTCAAGTTATGAAAAATGTTAAACTGAATAAAGATTACTTGTTTTTGTATTAAGAAAATTGATGTACTGTTGTGTTTTTTTGTTGATGTGCGAGTGAGAAAGCTTTCCCTATCAATGTAGGGCTATAAACTTCCAAACTGCAGTTGCTTTTGTCGAAAGTTGCTTTCTGTGCTGATGTTATTCACACGAATTTACTGTATATTATAATACATTGCATATTCAGTGTCCAGTTCATTATACAATAAATTAATTCACTTTTTATTCGAATTTCTCGTCGCCAACTTCTAATACAAAAATAACTCCTCCCAAAGATTGCTACTTCCAAATAGAGACCATCAATATTGATGGTCTCTGTTACCAAACTGCTTCGAACTACTGTCCAGTGTTGCCAAGTCTGACGTGAGCACCATCCCTAAGTAGTGACAAAAATTTCCCTAAATTTCCCCAAATCTTTCCTATTTATCCCTGAAAAATTCCCCAGATTCGTGCAAAGAGAAGTCAAAGAAAAAAAACAACTTCCACTATTAAAGATATTTATTTGGAAACACATCATGATACAAAATGTTAAATATTATTTTGAAAATTATGATGTTTCTGACAGGGAATCTGTAGAGTAAGAGGTTTTCTACCTCTTCCCTGCTTCTGCTATCAAACTTACAACATTGTTACAATCATCTTCTTCATTTTTTGTTAAACGGTCATACACTGATTGATTAAATTTTGTGTACATTTGTGCTGAGGGTTGGAAATTCACACAATTTAAGCCATTTTTTCGCAGATCGTAACGGATGAAGAGTATCGCTTCAGACATGTCAAGGCTTAAGCGGTTTCTTAATTTATTCTTTATGGCATTATGCTGGGAAAATACTTGTTCCACTGTGGCATTTGAAATTGGCAAACAGAGAACCTTTTTAGCTAACTTAGCAATATCATGAAACCTATTTCCAACAGCATCAACATCATTAGCAACTTCAAACCAAAATTTATCTATATCAGACAAATTGATCCAGCATTTATTGCTGATGTTTTGCCACTGAGATTGAAGGTCATCCATTTTATCAGATGGAAATCCAAAACACTTTGCAAACTCGTAAATAGATTCTTTATGTTGTGAGGTGGCAATTGATAGGGATTCTAAGCTTTTGTAGCAGACACAGGTTCTCTGGCAAATATTTTTGAATATTTTTACATAAAGCTATCAAAAATTCTTTGCATCTGAATTTAACATCATTTACTTCTTCAAGTAACCCATTGTCAATCAAACTGTTACAAAGAATGGTGAACTCGTGCCACACAGTGGAACATTTTATGTAAAGATATTTACTCAAAAAAATTTTTCCCCTAGATCCCTAGACACAAAAACATTTCCCTGAAGTGGCACAGATTTACCTAGATCTAGGGATAAAATCCCTAACTTGGCAACACTGCTACTGTCCTTATGAAATTCTCAACGAATATACCATGTGATATTGATTAATTATACAGCATATACAGTGTCCAGTTAAGTATACAATAAATTATTTCACTTTTTATTTGAATTTCTTGTCACCAACCTCGAAAATAACTTCTCCCAACAATCGCTACTTTCAAATAGGCCTACTTCCAAACTACTTCGAATCAAAGCCTACAAGAAAGCTTATGCAGTCAAGTTATGAAAAATGTTAAAACTGAATAAAGTTTACTTGATTTTTCATTAAGAAATGTTCTGTTCTGTGGGTTGTTTTTTTTTTAATTATTTTTTTTTTTGTCGATGTGTGAGTGAGAAATGTAGGCCTATAAAAATCCAAACTGCCTTGACGAAGTTCCCTTCTGTGCTGATGATATTCACACGAATTTATCGTGTATTATACATTAATTACATGGCATTGACACTTCCAGTTCATTATACAATAAATTAATTCACTTTTTATTCGAATTTCTTGTCGCCAACAGCTAGCGTAATATGAAACTAACTTCTTTATACTGTACTTGCAAACTGCCTCGAACCAAAGCCTACAAGAAAGATTATGCAGTGAAAATATTAAACTGAATAAAGATTACTTGTTTTTTTTTTTATTAAGAATATTGATATAAAGTCGAAGTGTGAGTGGGAAAGCTTTCCCTATCAATGTAAGGCTATAAACTTCCAATGGTTTTAATGGGATAAATGTCCCAAAAATGAATTCAAATTTGGTGAATTTAAACTTTATACAATTTGCACAAAGACAAGAAAGTTCACTTAATTGCATTTTTACATTTCTATATTTTTAAGATCCAGATTATTTAAAAATAAAGATTTTTTTTCTGTATATTTTTGCACATTTTATTTCTCGCGAGGAGTCAAAAATGGGGATCGCATTATACAAGAGGATAGCATTTTTGCCGGTTTTTTTTGGGAAAAAGCGGAGTCGCATTATAGTAGAGGATTTACAGTAGTTCCCATTTCATTTATTATTATGACTTAACAATAAACATAAACATGGAATGAAAGCCAACTACATACTTCAAAGTTTTATTCCCTAGGGACATGATATATGAGGAGATATCAGAAAGTAACTCCATTTACTTTTTCAATGAAAATTACAAAACATACAGGCAAGCAACTAAGTGCAGCTGAAACTACACGTCTTTATCTTCTTTTCCACACAGGCGCCTAGACGATTTAGGCATTTCCCCCAATGCTGCAACAGTTTCAGAATACACTGCTCATAGAACTCAGTTGGCCAATAGCGCACAGCAGATTTGAGTTTCTCATCAGTCTCAAACCTCTGCCCACCCAGAAATCTCTCCACGGGGCCAATGAAGTGGTAATCCGAGGTAGCTAAGTCCGGACGGTAGGCTGGCTGTCCAGAACCTCCCAATCGAAACGGACCAGTTTTGCATTGACGAAGTTGGCCATATGCGTGCATGCACTGTCATGAATTAGTCAAACATCATTCCCTCTTTCTAGTCGCTTATCCTGAATAGCACACCACAGTTTATTCAACGAATCACAATAGGTAGTGGCGTTGACGTTTGACCCATAAGGATGTCTTGCATATCCCAAAAACTGTAAGCATAATCTTCCGAGCTGAAGGAGAAACTTTGAATTTTTTGTGAACCGGAGAATTTGGATGCTTCCAAACAATGCTTGCAGTTTTAGGCTTATTTATGAAGTGCATGACCGAGGACTTATCTCCTGTGACAATGCCATTCAGAAACGCATTTTCCTCTTGATTGTACTGCTGCAGATGTTGCAGACTGCACACTATTCTGTTGTCAGTCTGTTCTGGTGTTAATTTTTTTGAATCCAATGTGAACAAACTTTGTCGTATCCAAGCTTCTCATGTATCTTATCCCATGCAGGAAATGCGACGATTTTCTCCGACTGTGTTGTTAATGTCCTCGAAAACTGCTGGTGTTGCCGCTGACACAGGCCACCCAGAACTCTGTTTATCGGCAAGGCTAAGTGTTTCTGGAACATTTTACACCATTTGCAAACACTGGAACAGTCCAGGCAGTCGGCATATAAACTTCTATCATTTCCAAAAGAATTTCAGTAAGTTTCTTACCTTTGGCAAAAAGAAACCTTATAACAGCTCTGTGTTTTTCCATAGTGGCCATTTGTAAAATGACTGGTAGCAGGCAGTTCATGTGCGCAGGAACAATGTTTGTTATGCAACACCTGTGCATGTACTCAGCCTTCTTTTTGGCTATGTTAACTTTTACACAGTGACTATATTTCCTCTGTTAAAAAATAAATGGCGTTGCTTTTTGATATCCCCTCGTTCGATGTGGGATCCATGGATGTTGCGAATTTCCTGAAGGCATAGCACAAAATTTTGGAAAACGTGTTTCATCGTTTCTATTGTGACAAGTCAGCAGCTGTCAACGACCACTTGTCTCGTTTCTTCCAGTGTTCAAGGAACTATTTCGTACACTATCTCTTTTAGGAATCCCTATAGGAACAAGTCAAATGGGTTCATGTCGAAGCTGGTGGGGAAGACCAGGAAAATCCACAATCAAACATGGTTCGAAAACTATTTGAAACCACGTGGTCCTGAACTTTAAAGCAGACAATCAAGCACTTCAGGTGCTGTAAGAAACTTAGCATCATCCGATGGAACCTTTGCTTGTGTAAACTGAACCTTCTATGCCGCAATTCAGGAATAAACCATTTGAGAATGCATGGCATACTGCATTATCATAATGATGTTAATTAAAATCACCATTACTGTATTGATCTGCATCACCAATGTTTTTGCAATTTTTCGATACTGACTTCAGATTCAGATGGAGCATCAAAAAGTGAGTAAAAGTTATAATAGGCACATATGTCCTCTCTATTTGAGAATGTGGCCAAAATGACAGCTAAAATTAATCATTTTGGTTAGAATTCCTGATCATTTCTTTTATCATAGTACAGTACGGACCCAGTCAAACGCAGTCCACTACAGCATGAAAAAAATCGACTCCGTGGTTTTGGCTTGGCTTCCGAATTTTACTTCCGGGTTCGCTAACAGCATCTTTTCGTGAATTTTGATCATCTATTTTGCATTTCCTGAAAGTTATAATCTACTGTCCGCACTCCACGAGAAGACCACTGAGTTGCTTAATATGCTCATATGGTGTCGCTGTAGATGCAGATCATCCTATAGTTTTGAAGGGAGGAAAAGCGATAAAATCAAGTAGCGCAAAAATGATTTTTGGCAGAGTTTCCAAACAAATGAAAACACTTGCATAGAGAGATAGATATCGATGAAATATAGATCGACTCAAATTTGGCCGTTTCCCCCCCAACGCTGAATAGATTCATCTGCAACTGCAGCAACACCATACGAGCACATTAAGCAACGCAGCAGTCTTCTCGTGGCGTGCCGACAGCATGTCTACATATTGTACAATCGAAATTTTACATAAAATTATGTTTTTTCCTCGAATTTCCATCAGCAAATGAAGCCAGCACAAATAGCAAATTTTTGAAAGCAAAATGGCGACAACCAATCGGAAATGAATGGCCTGATCTAAAAATTTCTAAAAACTATCGCGATCGTTTACTTTCAATGTAAACATGCCTTCAAATGAAGATAACAGTCATTTATACTTTTAAAAATTATCCTACCTAATTGTGGATACCTTGGAGCATAGAATTAGAGCTCACAAACAACAAAATCAATTTTTGCGTTCAGTTTCGATTTCACAACTGCCAGCCACCAAGAAAAATTGCTGCATTTTCTTCGTATGTGTAATTAAAGTTTAAAAATCAATTAAAGTTTGGGCTCGGTGGACTGCAAATTTATCTAATGTGGTCACTGGATCGTCCCCCTCCCCTATGATCGCATTCGACCGGATCCATACTGTATTAAAGTAAATAGGGACTAATCGAATGAAACACCCTGTACTGATAAAAATAAATTAAAAACATTAAAAATATTAAAAATCAGTAAGAAATGAAAGAAATTCTGCAACGAGATACTGTATTAAGGGTCATGAGGATCTGGCTCATTGCTATTACCACCGACCCACCACAGCAGACCCTACTCTGCCCAGTGAGTTATAGAGCTGGTAAGTATGATGTCACTTCTTGGCCAGTTGCCTAGCGATTCCAAACATTAGGTTTAAAAATGAGGTGTAATGCCATTGAAAAGCAAAGAGAAGTTAAACCTAAGTTTGGAATCATTAGGCAATGGGCCAGGAACAGACATCACCACTTACCAGCTCTATTGTCATGTGATTTTATGAGTACATAAGACAGTTGAGACAGCACATTGGTAAAAGCAGTGAGCCAGATACTTGTGGTCCTTACTTCGATTCTAGGTTATGGAATTTTTCATTTTATTCTTACTTTTAACAATCATTACATATCATGTTACACAGTTCTCACCAAAATATTGTAATGTACTACATTATAGTTAAGCAGTGGAAATTTTTACAGAACATGATAACAAATCAGGGTTGCTCCAGAGTTTCATACAACTACTGGAGTCCAACTACCATTAGTGTGTGCTCGAATTTAGCTAGACCGAGTCAGTGGTTATAGTACAACGTGCGTTTCGACCACGTTATGGCATTGATCCATTATCGAGTTTGCAGGCATTTCTTTAATTGTTGGTATTGACAGATTAAAGAAACAGGGTGTTTATATAAAAGGAAGAGGCCAGGGTGGCTATGCAGTGGAAAACGTGCATAGAGTTCAAGAGGCTTTTCGGTGATGCCTGCAAAAGCCCACTCACTGTGCACAATTACCCACCAATTTGGATGAGCCTACAACAGAATCACAGATGCAGTAAATTCTGTGACAGAAGACACTCAGATGACTTTGGGAAGAATTCAGCTATCGCACTGATTTATCTGTGTAGCAGGTGGAGGGCACATAGAGCATTTATAATTACAGAGAATGAACCTGAAAGCTTACACAAGGTCAATTGTTCTCTATCTAACCTATTTGCATTACTAAATATAATTATTATTTGAACTTGGGGCATTCTTTATGAAACAGCCTCCAAATGTGACGAGACACGTTTCCCCAGCCTCTTAGGTCACTACACCTGACATCTTGTGATTTCTGACTGTGGGGTACCTAAAATCAAAGTGTAGAGAAATCACTCCCTTATTTTCAGGGAGTGGATCTGCTGATGCAATCTGCTTTGCAGATGATACAGGGTAATCCACCGCAAGGTTCGAATTAATTGGGAAATGATATTAGCGGTTTGGCACTCCAGGCGAACCCATGGACTTGCCCTGAAATGCGCACCACAAGGAATTTGTGAAACCGGCAGGTGACGTTTAACACCTGGTTTCAGTTGTTTGTTTCCACTATTGGCACTTCAAATTTGTCTAGCACCATCTGGCGATGAAATATTTAACCTAAAATAGCGAAGATTTTTTGTTTTTAATTTAATAACAAACCCGATATCACTCACATCATCTCTACACAAACATTTTCAAAATGTGCTAAACTTTTAAATTACCCAGTATAAAAGTGAAAATGAAACTCATATTTTCATCTGAATCATTATTGTTTTTTTTTTTTTGTTTTTTTTAACTATGATTTTAAAAACATTCCTATCTTCGTTATTGTTTATTTATAACCAAAATTCATTCAATACTGTTAGGGTTTCTTTATTTTCAAGATATTGTTATTAATAATACAATTTCAACAATGAATAATACTTAAATCTTTTTTTCAGAAATACTGTCAATAGTAACTGACCGATTTCACATGCTTCCCATTGGCTTTGAAAACGACATCATTTTTCAAGATAGGATACCACACTGGAGAACTGCTATAGGTTGATTTAAGTATACATGGCAGCGCTTACACTTTATGAATCTGAGGCTATGATGCTATGGTCGAAATGAGGAGAAAATCTCGGCAATGTTAAGAATACTGTATAAGAACATACATGTAAATTGTTCAGTTCCACAATGTTCGAATAACAATATTAAAAACAAAAATCTCAAGTTTCATGGACTACCTACAGATCGAAAAATTCAGTGCGGTTAAATGAGATATCGTAGCCTAGCCCAATATTTAGCATCGTCACTTTCATAAATCGTAATTCATTATAAAATTTGCTCACTGTTAGTCAATACTTGTTTATTTCCGTCAGTTTTCGCTCCTATTAACTGAAGCTTTTCTTTTAAGTCTTTAACTTTCATCTTCAGTAAACGTTTGTAAATAAACTAGAACAAAATTCATAAACTGTAGCGGATGCCATCTGGGGGATAGATTTGGCATTTAAATCAACCTATTCATGTGGATTATCGTAAGTCAAAGTAAATTGAAATGGCAGAATGGTTCATTCGCACAGGCCTACCATTTGACCTTGAAGTGAATTCCTTTCCCTGGAGGTCCTTAAAACCTTAAAAACTCCAAGATGGTTCGTAGTAGCCAAACAATTTCATTACTAAAACCGTTCATCTCAATAAAAGGAGACCGCTCAGGCCATTTTTGTTGTTTTTGGGCCACTAAAATCAATGCTTCTGCCTTATCTTCATTTTTAGTTTCAGCTCATTTTCATGAAAAATATGTCAGTGCATAATTTAAGGAAGCCTGTAAATATGTATTAATTTTTTAATGAAACAAAATAAAAATTTTCTGTTGGCGGAAGTGTTAATAACTCCAAAACAGGTCATCAAAGTTAAACTTTTAGGGGAGGTGGGTATTGGGCAATTGTAAGCAAAAAAGTTCATATGAACATGGGTCCCAATTGAGATATGAACGATAATTGAGATTTGAATAAAAATGCAACCACCAAGATCAACAAGTTAATAACTCAGGTTCTCAAAGACCTACGATAATGAAATTTGGGAAAATAATAGGTACATAAAACTGTGAGTACCGTTAAAATTTGATCGAATTCCAACAAGTAGTTTCAGAGTAAAGCCTGGTTCACATAAAGTGTGTTGTGCGTTGCGCCAGCGTTGTGAGCGTTGTATCATCTGTGACCACCCACGCGCGTTGGAGGGGCCTACTCGAGGACCCTGGGCAAAGCCAACTCCGACGCGGTGGGGGATGAAGGTTTGAGACTTGTGTATGGCTAAAAATTCCAAGCAAGGGACACGTAAACTAAAAATAGAACTACTATTTTATTATGCATAAAACCCCTTTTACATCTATTAACAACACAACAATATAACATGCAATTATGCATCTTGATAAGCCAAGAAACAAAAATATCCCACAAAAAGTAAATGTTTGGTCCCCAAATAACTTAAAAGAATCACCATAGAGAGCACAACAAAATACTCATTTCACCTTCTTCCCCTTTAACATAGCATAAGGACCCCGGGACATTGCCATTAAATTAAACTAAACAACCCCTCTTATATTCCAATAAAGGTGCATAAGCACACAATTATCACCCAACTATAACGCGTGCGCCGCATTACACACTAAATGTGAACCATGCAACATAGCATGCATCAAAGGTCATGCTCTCTGCTCTCGAACAACCAGCCAACACTTCGCAGTAGGTCGTGTGGCCCCAAACACGAGCGAGCTAGGAGAGCGTCGCGCCTCCCTTTTAAATTATCCCCTGACCAAACGACCATTGCATCGTGACTGCATCAGAGTCGAGAGGACCACACAACAGGAAGGGAGGCAATAACCCTTTATATACTGACTAAAATTAACCACAGACGCAATGCTCCACCCGTGCGATACCGCGAACCAAGCACCTACAGCGTTCTTGCTACGCACTTGCTATAACAAAGCACGACTTAATAGTCAGCGGCTGCAGAGATCATGCACTCGGAAAACAATTACTTAAAAGCATAAGCTTATACAGTAACACTAATACAATTTTAACATCGCTCTTTTCTACATGTGACGTTAAACTAAGCAGACAATAGCCAAAAACTAAGAGGATCAATTACTGTTCCACTGAACCGTTATAAAGCAGCATTAAGCACAAATCGCTCAAGGATGCGCACTGTCTACTCATATTCACCAACACTGACGTGGTCCGAACGCAGCTAAAACACACATGGCGCTTATTCAATAAACAGAAACGGAACAATCTCACCAAGAACTAGAAGTCTTCCAGAAATGTTGATTTCTTAACTTAGAAGCTCCGATCTGGCTCTACTCCTACTGCATGGAACACTGTTCCATCGGAAAGCTTGAGACTGACTTTAAACAGCATGACTCCGGGAAACCAGAATTCTCTTGACGATCAATTAAAAAAACAAACTAGCTTAGCTTCTCTTGGATAAATGTTAATGTTCATCACATTCTTGCAAGCTAGATCGTAAGATCCACCCGATAAAATTAAAGATTTTATCGTTATGGCGGCTTCCTCTATCGCCGACATTACATGAGCGTCTTCTTTTAAAAAGGAACGAAAAAGCGTCACGCTCATCGCCGCTCTCTTTCCTTCTCTATTATTTTAATACAAAAAAAAAAAAAAAAAACACGCAGAAAAGATTGTCGAGCTTCTTGGAAAACGTCTAATCATAACAAACAAGAGCTGTAATGTACAAACTTAATTGTTAGAGACTCCGACAGTTTGCTTAAATAAGACAACAATACTCCCATTAACTAGACAATAAATAAAACAGGCATCACAAAATCTTACATACTATATAAAGATTCGCTTAACCAAATACGTTTTGGGTTCAATGTCAGGCTCTAATTACCCATAAATGGCAACACAACAGCAATAAACAATCGCCTATTCAGAAAATATCCCGAGCTAATAATCCCACCCCTCAATTTTGGCGATCGATACGAGCCACCACTACCACTGACAGGACGTTTATTTCCACCCACGGGAACGATTATAACGGGGAATAGTATGGGCGTTCCCAATCAAACATACATTGACTACAGTCACACATCATGTGCTGACGCTGGCGCAAGATGGTGCTGCCAGTTCACATAACTTCCATTCTGAACGTCGGCGTCGACGTTATGGGATGGCATAAAAATTTAACATAGACTTTAAAATCGCTGTTTAAACAAAAAAGTCCATAAATAATCTATTCATGATCGATGTTTGTGAAACTAGTAATTCAATAGACTACTTGTTTAAAATAAACTCTATTAGAAATTAAGAAATAAAAATAGATTCGACAATTGAATTAGCTATTCATTTTCAAGAATTTTTATTATACAAATTGTTTTATTATTTATTTCATCATTTGATAAACCTGGGAGAGTTCAGTTACAGAAAAAAAAAAAAAAAATAGTCCTTAATTTTTAGGTTTCGGAATAAACCTAACGTCTGTTAATCATGTGGCCACTGGCCTGCCTTTGAAAAAAATCTTCAGAAGGAATTGACGTTGCCAGCACGCAGAGACGAAAACAGGAGAAGGAAAACAAAAAAAGAAAAAATATATAAAAAGAAGGAAGGTCCCAGGTCAGGGTCACAGCTGACCTCCAACACAAATTTTTGTGAATATATAAAAAAAATAAATAAATAAATAATAAAAAATAGACTGTATCAAACCATCGATTATATTAAACATCAATACATGTACCCCAAAACATCGATTATCCCACGACATTACTTCAAGCTATATTTAATAGCTTTTTGGGGTTAATTATTGTTCTGAAGGGTTAGAATATTAATTTCAGTGTTAGAAAACGATTGAACAAAGGCCGGATAATTTAAAGCCATGAACTCAAATCTACCGATCAGCGATCGTTTTTCCTTCGTACTGTTGACATCCATATCTGATAACATCATCAACTTCTAATCCGATACACATTACAACGGATCCAACATTTTACCTGTTTTTATTAGCTAACCATCAATTTTACTGGTTGTAGCTATTTTTTTAATTTATTAAAACGGAAAAATATACAGCCATGGCCTCCTCTAACTACTGAGTAACTACTGAAGTTAGAGGAGGCCATGATATAGCGAAGGTGGTGGATACGCTGCTCTATCATGATTGGCTAGCGTGCTTGCTGCTGATTGGAGAACGCTGATACACACAAACGTTGAGCGTCGAAAAGTTGAAATTTTTCAACGCACTGAACACACAACGTTCGCCTGACGCATGACCAACGGACGCATGGAAAAAGTTATGTAAACCGAAATTGACGCAGCAACACACAACGCACGTTATGTGAACCAGGCTTTATGCAGTCAACATCGTAACACGTGCTGGTTAGTACTCACATGTGAGCACATGTTACGATGTTGACTGCGTAACTCTGAAACTACTCGTTAGAATTAGATCAAATTTCAATGGTACACATTTTTATGAACCCTATTATTGACTCAAATTTCATTATCCTAGGTGTTAGAGAACCTGAGTTATTAACTTGTTCATCTTGGTGGCGGCATTTTCATTTCTGCTCATATTTCAGTTATTGTTCAAATTAGGAACCATGTTCACACAAACTTTTTTGCTTAGAATACCCATACTACCTCCCCTAAAAGTTTGTCAGTATACTTAAAATTCATCCTGAATTAATTCATTTGGTCTCCTTCTTGACGTTTCAGAGGAGATAGCTGTACAAAATTGGTCACATATGTATAGAGGATTTTTTTTTTTTTCTCCCAAAATAACTTTTTGAATCATGAGTTTTCAATTCGATTTCAGAAAAAAAAAAGTTTTGAGTTTAGTGAGTGGTAGGCCAAAAGAGTTGCAGTGTTCTTCAATGTTTTAGCCAGTATGAAAGAAATAAAGTTACCATGTGAGGAGAGAGAGGAAACAAAAAAAAAACAAACTATTTGAAACATGGATTCATCATTTACGAATGGGAAAAAAAAATGGTGGTGTGCAGAATGCAGGAAGGAACCGGTAAAAAATTCATTCACTGATATTGAACTTAGTTATTTTATTTTTTTCCTTTGCTGACAAGGGAACCCCACATAGCCTTTTTTTTTGTGCACAAGCACACCGTGGAAGCGATAGCGTTTTCCGGAAGTGTGCAGAGTTCAACAAACATGGCGATAAGAGGGAAAAGCAAAATCGTTAGCGGCGGTCGCCAAAGAATTGCAGTTAGAGCACTGTTATTAAGCATAAAACCTTAATTTTGCTGTACAATTATTCGTCTGGATATAATTTATAAGATGAGGTAAGCATCCATGAATACTATTTTTATTTAAAATTATAATGTACAGCGGTACATACCCCCTCACCAACGCAACGTATTACTCGACGTTGCACATGAAGCCAGCCCTATGTTTGATTACCGAATTACTTAATAAAATGAAATAATAAATTAAGGAAATGGTTATTAATTACTCTACACATTTTTTACTGGAAGGCAATTAGCTAATTGTAATAATCTATTTTTAAAAACTAAGTTTGTTTAGAAACTTGAGAAGCCATTCAATAGTCGTCTGCTGCTGTCTACTTCCATTGATTTCATCTCAAGTCGAATCCACTTCAAGCTTATTCGTGCTTATTGCCGAGTAGTGGAAGAAAGAAGTTCCATTAAGCGCATTAATACACATACACCGCTTTAACAATGGAGTCCTTGTATGGCTATGTGTGCTCAAATTTTTTCATTTTCTTGGTTTATTTTGAAAGAAACAAAATTTTGCACTCTCTTATTTTGCCAGCATCTATTGTAGCTTTAATTGAGTAACATATTTCAATTTGGTGGAAATCTGTGACATACATGTTCGAGGGATTCCCTTGTGAATTTAACGTTTTGAATCTATCAATGGCAAAATCTGAGCTTCCTATTAGGGTATGCACTTATAACAAAGGCTCACTAAAAACTTATTATTAAAAATATTATAACTAGGCATTTCCATGAGTTTAAAACTGCCAAAAATGCGATTCTCAGTGGCATCTGCCTTGCCCATGGATATGCATATCCCTTCGCTGGAGCTTCCATTATTTTTTGGGACTAAGATTGGAGTCCAGGGTAAAGCGACAACAAATTTCATCACCATTATCATTTATTTTAATTTTACTTTAAATGTTATTATTGTATAGCCAATATAATGCTTGTCTATGCTTATTTCTTGAAAAGTCGGTTACAGTTCTAATTCAGAAACTTAGCACAGCAAATATCGAATTTCAGCAAATCCACAAATTTGCTGTGAATGGCTGAAATAAAATAAAAATGCTTTAAACATCTCAGTTTATTTTACATTCATGTTTAGAAAAATTATTTCCTTTTGTTATTCAAATCCATATTGTATCTTCTTAAACAAACATAATTTTGAGGGTACGAGGTACTTTGTTTTTTTTTCATTGAGTGCCAGTATCGTACATAAATGATTCCATCTCTAATTTCTTCCCATTAACATTGTGGACATAGCTGGCCAAAAAGAAGTAGAAGCCTTGTTCTTTACATCTTCTACTGCTTACTAATTGTTTTACTAAATATTCAAACCCATTTCAAGCAAAAAAGCTTAAGAGTCTCTAAACTATTTGTAATGTTCATATTAGCACGATGGCTCATCAAAGGCTCGATACAAGTGGCTGATGCCATTTTAGAATGGGAGGAGGGAGTTTAGTGAAATCGGTCGATTCAGAGCAACTCCATTAACAGAGGGAAATTTAATTTAAATTCTAAGAATTAGCGTAAACATAGATGAAAACATTTTATACCATAACAATGAAACCATTTTGTAGTTCCTCCAGCTGTTTCTTTAATTCACGGTTCTGAGAGAGTGCTCTGCTGGCTGCAACTTTATCACTTTGAATCTCATCTAGTAGCTGTTTTTTATCAAACTGCTCTTGTTTTGAGTTAGCCATTTCACTTTCCAGATGCCGCAACTGAGACTGCAGTTCTTCAACAATTTCACTGAGTTGTGCATTATCAACAATCTAGAAAGAAAATAGGTTTTCCTTTCAATTCACATTTTCTTAAACTAAAAGTATTCGACATTATAAATTTAATGAACTTATTTTTTCTAATAAACCTGTTTTTCATATTGATCTTGCAACTGGTTTTTTTCATTCTGAATAGATTCTATCTTATCCTTCAAATTTTCTACTTCGAAATTGGGTAACGACTGACTAGAATCACGAGAAGACTGGTCTTCTACTAAGGAAGATTTCACTACATTAACATTTCTACAAATAACAACAATAAAGATAACAACTAATAATCAATCGTACCTAATTTATCTTCTAAAGCGTTTATCCGTGAAGTCAATTTGGCATTTTCATTTGACAGCGAAATTTTATCTTCAGTAAGGAGAGTCACCTAAAAATTTATTATATCACTAAATAACAATGATTTACTTCCGAATTTGAAGTAATATACACTGAAGAGCCAAAACATTATGACCATCCCCACATTAGTGAATGAACTCATCTGGATCACACGGAGGGCACGTAATTAAATGGGAATGGTATTTAACTGCTGTGGAGAAGATAAGGAATCAGTCTTGCACTTAATTTTATGAGTGATGGGAAAGGCTGCGATCTAAGCGAATTTGATAGAGAGCAGGCTGTAATGGCCCGAAGACTCGGAACGAGTATCTCCGAAACTACACGACTGGTAGGTTGTTCACGATCAGCCATTGTTAGTATTTATGCAAAGTGGATAAATGACAGTGAAACCAGCAGTAGACACCAAAGTGTTGGACGCCCACATGTAATCACAGAAAAAGGAAGCTGCTGGAGACTGTCCCGCTTGGTAAAGCAAGATCGGCGCCAGACAGTGGCTCAGCTGACAGCCCAATACAATGCAGGTCCAGGTGCAAGTGTTTCGGAACACACACTTCAGCGGACACTGTTGGATATGGGCTGCGCAGCAGACATCTCACTCGTGTGCCTCTGTTGACCAAGCGTCATTGTCAACTACGGCTACAGTGGGCCTGGGAACATCGAGACTGGACCATGGTTACGTGGAAGGGAGTTGCCTGGTCGGATGAATCACGATTTCCTATTCAACATGTTGACGCTCATGTCAAGGTACGCAGACTTCCAGACAAATAGTTGCTCCTCCCCCTCATACAGCAGGCCATACACAGGCTGGTGGTGGCAGTATTATGATATGGGGGACGTTCTCATGGGCAGCTCTGGGACCCGTAGTTGTGGTAAAACAGACCATGAAAGCTGCGGACTATCAGAACATCACTGCAGACCAGTTGCACCCTTAAATGGAACCTGTCTTCCCAACTGGAAATGAACTGCGTTGGAGTGGTTTGAGGAGCATAAGGATGAATTCCAATTTATGTCCTGGCCACCTAACTTGCCACAGGTTTGGAAATGTCATGGAGCAGCGGGTCAGAGCTCAAACATCACCACGTTGGAATATCTTGACTTTGCGTGACCGCTAGTTAGACATTTGGTACAACCTGTCTCCAGTCATCTACCAAGAACTTGTGGCATCCATGCCAAGGCGAGTTGCAGCTGTTTTGCAGGCCAAAGGTGGCGCCGACGTGTTATTGAGTAGGTGGTCATAATGTTTTGGCTCTTCAGTGTGTTATAGCAATCAAAAAAGCAAAGTTAAAATTTACGGTAACTTTTTCTTGTAGTATTCTATTAATTCATTTTACCTGTTCACCAAGAGACTTCACTTGCTGATTTAACTGTTCGCTAAACTGTTGGTACTGTTCAGACAAAGAATCCCGTTCCTGAGTTCCACTTTGGATATTTTCTTTAAGCTATATAAAGAGATGCATAAACAACTGTGAAGCTAAGAAATTATACTTGTCTATAGTTACACTTTCACATGTCAGTGCATTTGGTTTATATATACAGGGTGATTACAAAAGAACTTCACACTTGCAAAAATTTATTACATCAAAGCTATTCAGAATATAGACACACCACATACGGATTCTTAAAGAAAAACTCTTGAAGTTTTATTGTGACACAGTTAAAGATGTTCAAAAAGAAATCAAAAGGTGTGAGGTCGGGGCTCCACGGTGGTCACTTTGCAAGTTCCAGGTTATTGTTTGCTCGACCAATCTACCGCTGTGATTTCTTTTTATGTGGGTGTGTAAAGGACAAGGTCTTCACCCTACCCCTTCCCCGTGACCTAGACGAGCTGAAAGAACGCATTACGGTAATGATACTTGGGAATTATAGTAACGACATGCTAATGCGGGTTTAGGACAAATTCGACTACAGGGAGGCATATTGAACATCTTTAACTGTGTCACAATAAACTTCAAAGAGTTTTTCTTTAAGAATCCGTATGTGGTGTGTCTGTATTCTGAATAGCTTTGATGTAATAAATTTTTAAAAGTGTGAAGTTCTTTTGTAATCACCCTGTATAACTCACCTTTTATATAAGTTAAAGTATACAAAATTCTGAGTCAAACCAGGAAAGTTATTATTCTTTGATAATTATTAACTCAATGCTATCCATGTTCGCCTAAATTCATAGAACCCAGATTATTAGAGTTAAATTGTTATTGTTAAGAAAAATTATAATTCTCAGTTAGTAGTGATTATCTTTATTATTGAGTATCGATTAATCATCTGAACATCATTTTGTTTCATTTTAATAATTTTCTAAAAGTATCTTTACAGGTCACTTTTTGGACAGCCTGTCTATTCTAAAAACAAGGGAATGATATGTAAAATAAAACATTTACAGCTTTTTGCAATCGATAAAATGTACTTTTGCAATTGAAAAAATAATCTTTTCAATTGAAAAAATGTAGTTTTCAAATTAGAAAATAGACAAAAAATTCATAAAATATAAGTCAAAGAAACCAAAGAATTTAATTATATACAGGTATTGGACATTGAAACTGAAACACCTTCGCAAATAGCACTGGTTACCCCCAGGGCTGAATAGAACCTTCTGCTAGGTAATTAATCTTATGCATATCAATGAATCACGTGTCAGAGGTCTTGGTAGTCACTCCAGTAGAAAAGTTCGATAGTAAGCTTCAAATTGTCTGTGCAGAGCGCTATAATGGGAGACATATCCGACTTCAAAAGAGGGCAGATTGTTGGGGCGCGTCTAGCAGGTGCATCTGTGTCCAAAACTGCCACACTTTGTGATGTCTCACGTGCTAC
This sequence comes from Rhysida immarginata, assembly GCA_023313115.1. Classification (NCBI taxonomy): domain Eukaryota; kingdom Metazoa; phylum Arthropoda; class Chilopoda; order Scolopendromorpha; family Scolopendridae; genus Rhysida; species Rhysida immarginata. The sequence continues at coordinate 234,366 of JAHWFO010015202.1, forward strand.
AGTATCCAGGGTGATGTGTGCATATGAACAGGAAGGACGAACCACGTCCAGGAGAAGCAACTGCAGGGGAAAACGGAAGTTGTCGGAAAGAGACGTCAGGACATTGACCAGGATTGTTGCACGAAAGCGGAAAACCACCGCAGCAGAAATCACCGCAGAAATGAATACACACCTCCAGGAATTTGTGTGCACGAAGACAATCCGTCGTTACCTGCATAAATCCAACATCCATGGCAGGGTTGCTATACCGAAGCCTTTCATCAGTAGTACAAATGCCTCCAAACAGGTTCAGTGGTGCCGGACGCATAAAACCTGGACGTTGGATGACCTCAAACGCGTCATATTCTCGGATGAGTCCAGCTACACTGTCTTCCAAACAACAGGGAGGGTATTCGTCTGGAGGAGCCCCTCTGATGCCTACAACCCAGACTGCTTGGCATCCACAGTCAAACACGGAGGTGGATCAGTAATGGGTGGATCAGTAATGGTCTAAGGTGCAAACTGTGCAGGACCTCTACCGATCCTTCCCAAGACGTGTTGCTGCTGTGCTGGCTGCCCACGGTGCCCCAACACCTTATTAAATAAAGATTTTGGATTTCTACCAGGTGTTTCAGTTTCAATGTTCAATACCTGTATATTGTTATAGTACAGTAAATTACAAAATTTTATTATATAAATATTAGTATTATAAAATTAAAGATTATTATACAAATTACTGTAGATATAGTGTAAAACTATATAAAAACATTGGATATTACGCCATATTACAATAAGAAACATACAGTAAAAAACACATATTCTATTCTCTTCTATTCATTGTCATCATCATTATCATTTTGAGGAATGTCTGGAAGATCATTTAAAATTTCAGTACGCTAAATGCACGGTACTAAAAACTGCCGGCTATGAACGACCCAACCATTGCAGTCGTGGGGGGTTATTTGCACTGCTGCAGTTGAAATGGCAGCGAGTAAGGCTGGCCGGGTCAGGCACGTGTTCGCAGCGCACAAGCAATTTTAGTTTGCTGAACGCTTCCTCTACAGGGTTTAGGAACGGGCTATACGGCGGTAGATAAATTACTTGGCAGCTGTGATCATCAATTAGCTGCTTCACTTGATTAGTTTTATGGAATGGAACATTATCCATAATTACATGTAAAAAATTTAATGTTTTACGTGTATGTAAATTGTGGAAATCTTTTTACAGTATGTATTTTAGTCTATATTCGAGTTACACACGTTCGCTGAGCTCATCTTGCCCGTCGTCTGCTTAATTTCGTTGCCGTTTATGTAATACAAATAATTGCCACTAAAGGGTAAGGGAGAGTGAGGCTAACTAAAGCTCCTAATCTAGAACTTTAGGGCTAACTGGGATGCTTTCTTTATTTTATTATGTAAATTATTTTGTTTCTTTGACTTATATTTTATGAATTTTTTTCTATTTATTTTCTAATTTGAAAACTGCATTTTTTCATTTAAAAAAGATTATTTTTTCAATTGAAAACTACATTTTATCGACTGCAAAAAGCTGTAAGTTGCTATCGTTTCAACTCCTACCTGTGAGATTTTCTTTTCCAATTCAATTTTTTCTTGGTTTAAATCTTCAATGACTTGTATGTATTCAGTATTATTACTCCTTGACAACTGCAAAAATAACAAATATCAGATATTTTCAAAAGATGTTTTAAGCATTTTTTCCTTTCAAAATGTCTTTAACAGTGTTACATCTAGATGGAAACAGAAGGGCATGGCATCCTACCCTTTCTGAGCATGCCGTCCTTTTTCATTGGATTTTTTTAAAGTAACCATTATAGTGTATGCTTATGTCTCTAACTTGCCCTACTTTCTGACCAAATGTGCCTTTTTTTTGTTCCCTGCCCTGCCCTGTCATTTTGCTAAATGCAATCCTGTTTAAGAAACACGCCATTTCATAAAACTTGTTTACATGTTCTTAAACTTATGAGGGGCGACTGATAAATAAGGTCTCCATGGCTGTAACTTTTTTTAATTTGTTAACAGATTTTCAAAATTCTTTTTGTATCTTATACTCACATTTGTCCTCTATGTAATGCACTATTCACTTTTCCACATAGTCCCCATTCCTTTCCAAGCATTGCGCCAACACGTGACTAGTTGGGTGAACCCGTCGGAGAGGAATTCCGGAGTTGTTGTCGACATCAGGATTGAATGGCAGAGTTTACTTCGCCATCAGAACCAACTCATGTCCCTTAAGGGGCTCTTTCTTCTTTGGGAAGCGGTGAAAGTCGCAATGTGCAAAGTCTTTCAATTTTGAACTGCAATTTTTTATCTTTGAACTGTAGGCGCTGCAACGCCTCTGGTGTGTGGTGACTCGTGTGCGGGCGGATGTTATCGTACTCCAGAAGAGGGTCCAACGTATAGCACAAAGTGTAGGTATTTAGAAAGCATACACAACGGTAATAAACTTTTCATTATTAGCCATATTCTTTGCAGTTCGCCAACGGACGTGAAGAAATTGCAGGCTCAATTCGATCGAGACAGCAATGGCGGTGAAGAGCCAGACTGACAGCAGCGAAGCTGACGCAATGATGTCACTGGCAATACTGCCTTCTGATTGGTTTTCCAATCTGTGGCGAAACAGAAGGGTAATTTTTCTTCAACACAGCTCTACAAGCTTTCCATCGAATATTCTGGTAACCAAAACGGAATGAAAAGGAAGAAACGTCACAAAAATTTTCCATTGGGTTTCTGTTCTGGCGTGATTCTGGTGACGTGGAAACCACGCCCAAGTCCCTTACTCTCTATTTGCTGACGTTCACAATTTCAAATAACATTCTACATTAGTACTCTGGTATGCCGTTGGCATCTTGCTTTCTCATGTTTGCTTCTGTCATTTGAAGCCCAGCACGCATTTCTATAGCTGTTTTGTATATTAGTACTAATACTGAATTTTATATTAGACGATATATCATCTAATTTATTTGACACTTTCAAACTCTAAACCTAAGCTCAAAATAATGGAATATTGTTTATGTAACAGTACCTGCTGGACATATACTTCTGACATAGAGAGCTTATTTTTTGTTTCGTCAAGCTCTTTCTGCAAGGCCTGGCAAGCTTCTAGCTTTTCACTGAATTTTTCAGTCAATTCAGAATTCTGCTGTTTCATATCTTCCACAATTTTACTACAAAATAACAGAAAAAAATTCATTAAAAAGCGATTAAAGCTACATATTTATAAACTAATTAATTTTTTTTTGTTCAACTGCTATAAAAATGGACGGGGCTGTGTCGGGACATGGGCTCTCGTTAAAGTGTAGAATACATTTAAGTTTGCCTCATGGCAAATAAAAAATAATTTTGTGTACAACACAGTTTGAGGAATTTAATTTCATACAACACATGAGGTGTAGCAATTATATACAAGACTGCGCACCTCCTATCGTGTAGCTGCATGGGGGGTAGGTTGGCATTGGAATGCAGCTGACCTTGAACCATCAAGAGCAGCCACTGTTTGTTTCGTCTGTCTGCTTTAGTTTCCTCAATTGTAGAGGATGTTGTTCTCTAGTAGTGCCGTGATCATCAGAAATACTACAAGAAAGTCCTAATCAAGCTGAGGTAAAGAGTAAGGAAGAAAAGACCGGATTTGTGGAAGAACGACGCATGGAACAAACAATGCACCAGCCCACAGTGCCCTATCTGTGAAACAGTTTTTAGCGGACAAGCGCGTTCCTGTGCTCGAACATCCTCTGTATTCGCCAGATCTGGCTCCCTGTGACTTTTATCTGTTCCCAAAAGTGAAAAGTGCATCTTCAATTTTTTAGCCTGTTGAAGAGGTAAAAACAAAAACAGCAGAATTGTTGACGACGGTGACAATGGATGACCTACAGCATTGCTTTGAACAATGGAAGGCATGTATGCAGCAGTTATAGATAGGGGAGGGGAGTACGTTGAAGGGGATAAAAATAGTTGTAACTTTCTTTGCAATAAATCCCGTTTCTGACACCAGTCTCGTTATTTCATTGCCACACCTCTTATGTTCATTACATAGTTACAACGTATGATGAATACCATCATATGTTAAATTGCAAGTACTTTTCTACTATACTCTAGCATTTTATTTTTCAAAATTTAGAAATTAACTGACTAAAGAAATTGCTTGCCAAACCTTAAGTAATTAATTACAAAACGTTCACTAAGCATATCCCAAATTCTCATACAAGGTGTCCCACAAAGGACTCCCTAGTTTTAAGAGCAAATATCTCAGAAACTGTGATCGATAGAAGAATGAAACAAGTGGTAGAGGCATCGGCCAGGATAATCGAGGTTCCTGGTTCGAACCCAGGTCACAGAATTTTTCCTTCCATAGAAAAATTAACACATCTTGTTTGGAGGTCATCTCCAGTCTATATTTATTTATTTATAAGTGGTACGTTTATTTTGAAAGCCGTAAAAATCTGATATGAAAGTTTTAAAATTAGTCATAAATGTTGCCGACAGGTGGCGCCATATGTAGCATGCTGAAAGGAGTGGATAAGTTCAGAAAATTTAATTTTTTGTTTGCACCATCTCTGTTGTCAAAGATGATATTTTGAATCGATTGTGATATGATTACATGGCTGCTTGCAGCCGATTTTTGGGACTCTATACTAGAGCCACAGCTCTACACGTCATATTTGATGCACTGCTGTTAATGTTAATGGTTGTTGTTCGTATTGATCACCATAGGTCGAATTCTATTGATCGATAATGAAACTTTTATCATCAGATATGCTATTGTATCAAACAGAGCAGTGGACGTACTTGGTGCATTCGTACCGAGCAGTTGTTGTTTTTGTATCTCCTTGCCAGCCCGATACCTCAACTTTGAGGCACTCCCACAAGCTTGTTGATGCTCAGCATCGAACATTCGAGTCTTCTTGGATTCCTCATCTCTTGATCTACAGTATTTTCCTGTAATTCTTCTAGTGTTTATTATGCATAAATCTGTACATTTTCTAATTTTTGCAAAATGCACACTTAAAAAGCCATAACTTAGGCAGGTATTAAGGTTTCATTTTTAAGCTCTTTTATAAAGCGAAAAAAAAAAAGACACCTAAAACATGGTGTTTGCACAACAGATTCCAGAGCTAGATTAAATATTAATATCTGCACATTTTCATGATTCACTGCAAATACATCAACTGATGACGTCAGCAGAGAGTCAATCAGTGTCTAAAACATACAGGGTGATTATAATTAAAGTTTAAGTTTCAAAACGCTATAAAAAAGAACCATTTAGTAGAATGACGTCCAATTGGAATGGAATGTTATTGAAGAAGGGGGAAAGCTTATGCCGTAAGAAAAAAAAAAAGTAGGTCCAAATTTTAGCAACAGATGGTGCTGTAAGCGTCAGAATATGTAAATGAATATACCTGTCATGTGCAAGACTCATTTCATTTGTTATAAAAACGCCGGGTACACGGCTTTTCCTCATTCTGAACGCGACGCCGGACACACTTCTATCAGTTGTGGAACATGCTGTTTCTCGATTTCAACTTGTTGCACACAACGCTTGACAGCATATTGAACATGTTTTGCGCCAGTCTCCCGCAATTTAAAAAACAGATTTGATGGATGCTTTGCACACTGAACAGTACAGTTGGTTTAACGTGTAACTTACACCTTCGCCTTTGTTTTACGATTAATTTGTCATTTGTAGTCTAAATTCTGACGCTTACAGCACCATCTGTTGCTAAAATTTGGACCTATTTTTTTTTTCTTATGATGCCATAAGCTTTTCCCCTTCTTCAATAACATTCCGTTCCAATTGGACGTCATTCTACTAAGTGGTTCTTTTTTTATAGCGTTTTGAAACTTAAACTTTAATTATAATCACCCTGTACTTTGTTTAATGTTCTACTGAATGCATTATCATTCATGCAAAATCCAAAAAGCTGGTCGTATATCTGGAAGTCTAAAAATTTTTATCAATAATTTATTTCACAAAAATATCTGTAATAGAGTATTTGCAAATAGGCTTCTGATGCCATTAGTGAATAAGCGACATGCTAGGATTTCTGGGAGGAGAAGTTGTATTTTTGACAACGCCAAAGCTGAAATTGTGGGAACCATTCAAGTGAGGAACTTGAAATTCTGAGAAATTAAAAGGAATGTTAGTTCCTATGTGCCGTCAAAATTTGATAGAATTTGTCTTTTTCCCCAATATGTGGTGAATGGTGCATCGCTATGCTGCCAACAAACTTCAGGGCTCCAAGTGTATCATTTCCAATCCTTACAGCAAAATAAAAATGCAGTGAATAGATTGCTAATACAGTGAACTGCACTGCTTATCAATGAGTTGAAATGCACCATTTATATAGACCCTGTAAACCAATTAGAATTAGCAGTTCTAGTATCCCTCTTGCTTCGCTGTTCATTTACATTATAAAAAAAAAAAAAAAAAAAAAAAAAAAAAAAAAAAAAAC
>JAHWFO010015202.1:240910-289293 GCA_023313115.1 Rhysida immarginata
TAAAAAAAAAAAAAAAAAAAAAAAAAAAAAAAAAAAAAAAAAAATCCACTTCTTTTTTTACAATAAAAATCTAAAATAATGTTATTTTCTGGGACTGATTTTCTTAATTTTTTTCATATTATACAGACTTCAGTAAAAAATAACAAATAAAAAAAAAAATTTACATTAAACGGTCAATTTTACATGTGAACATTATACAGGGTGAACACAAAAGTCTGAAGCCCCCTTTTATTTTTTGAACCGAAGCAGATATGTCAATTTTGATGAATCCAATGAATAGGAAGTTGTGGGTGGCCTATCCCATGGTGCACTTTTCATCATCCCAAATATGCAAATTAGGACACATTCAAAATTTATCTCAAAAACCGTAAGGGATAGAGAAAAAACCCAATTGCAAACTTGTTCAGCATATAAAAACAAACAAAACAAAAAAAGTCATCCAAATTGGACCAACCAATCACCCACAATCACGTGGTGAACTGTTTGTAGCTTACAAACAGTCACACTGCACAAACAAGTTACTTCAAACAGTTTAAAAAAAAAGTTAATCAACAAAATGCTCGATGTGACGACCGTGGGTACAATAACACAATTGGGCACGGAACCTAACTGACGCCAAAACATCAGCAACCATAGCTGGTGTCACTCCTCGGCACGCTTCCTGGATTCGTTGAACCAGATCCTCCAGGGAGGCGGGCTGCGTAGCATAAACCTTGTCCTTCAGTTATCCCCACAAGAAAAAGTCAAGTGGTGTAAAATCAGGGGAGCGGGGTGGCCAACGAACTGGTCCTCCTCGGCCAATCCATTGTTGTCCAAACATCTTACTTAGACGCTCGCGAACGACCAACCGGTAATGTGGAGCAGCTCCATCATGCTGAAACCACGTGCGCCGATACGAGGCCAATGGCAAATTGTCAATGAAGTCTGTGACTACCACGTTGAGAATTTCAGCCCGGTAGCGTTCTGCAGTCAGTGTTCCATCGTAAAAATACGGTCCAACCACAGTGTCATTGTACAATCCACACCACATATTGTTTCTCCAGTTCACTTGATGAGTTGCTTCTCACAGACATCGTGGGTTTTCGTCTGCCCAATGATGATGTTGTACCTGTTGATAACTCGATCCCTGGTGAACTGGGCTTCATCTGTCCACAACACCTCACAAATGAAGTTTGGATTGTCATCCAGGCAGGTAAGTAACCAGTTGCAGAAGGCGGCCCTAGCAACATAATCCAATGGCAGTAACTCCTGGTGACAATGAATATGGTATGGGTGAAAATGATGTGCGTGTAGAATGTTGAGAACAGTTCTCTGATAGCACCCAACATATGCAGCAATTGCTCTGCTGCTTGTGTGGGGATTTGCAGCAACTGCAGCCAGAACTAGTGTTGTTGTATCCTCGTCGCCTTGTGCCCTTGGTCGTCCTCGTTCTGCATTAACATTCCCTGTAGCCTCGAATCTTTGAATAATGTGACGCATTGTTTGACGAGATGGATGGCGTTCATTAGGGTATCTGTTTCGATACAACCTAACTACAACATGTAGGTTTCTCCTTGCCTCTCCGAAGCAGAAGATCATGTTGACCATTTCCGGAACAGTGTAGCTTGCCAGCCTGGAATTGTTCTGTCTTCTGTGTGCTGAAACATGCCTTTTATTTGCTTTCCCGCATGAAAGTGAATGCGAGTATGGTAATTTATGTTAATTTTTTGATTTGCATGCCTTACATGGTGGAAATATCAACATTCAGTTTTCCTTGTGCTGTGTGATTGTGGGTGACTTGTTAGCTTACAACAAACAGTTCACCACGTGATTGTGGGTGATTGGTTGGTCCGATTTGGATGATTTTTTTTTTTTTTTATGCTGAACAAGTTTGCAATTGGGTTTTTTTCTCTATCCCTTATGGTTTTTGAGATAAATTTTGAATGTGTCCTAATTTGCATATTTGGGATGATGAAAAGTGCACCATGGGATAGGCCACCCACAACTTCCTATTCATTAGATTCATCAAAATCGACATGTCTGCTTCGGTTCAAAAAATAAAAGGGGGGGTTCAGACTTTTGTGTTCACCCTGTATATTGGGACGAGAGAAAATTTCTTATTAAATGAAATTTTGTTTTAACAGGCTTCGTCTGAATTTAACAATGTTTATCAACATCAGCATAAAATTTATTTCTTAATTTACCATATTCACCTGAACACAACCTCGAATCTAATACAATCTATTTTCTGGAAAGCATTTTGATAAAAAAAAAAAAAATTATAAGGAAAAAGTGTAACTTTTTTTTTGGAAAAATATTTTCATAAATTTGTGTACATATGCAGAAACTGCAAAGTTTTGTAAATGTTCACATACAAAGTCTCTTTTAGTCTTGCAACATCTCATGCTATCCAAAAATGGATACAATAAAGGCTTACACTACTTCTATCTCATGAGAAAAGGCCAAGATAGAAGAAAATGAGAAGCACCTAAACCAGGATGGAGATGTTTATTGTTTTAGATGGTTTATCCCACCTTAATGAAATGAAAAAAAATTTTTTTTTTCATATGTGATAATTTTATTTGCCATTTGCTAGCTTTAATCTGGGTGAAACCAAATCCTCTGATTCTAATTCATTTTTATTTTATTTATTTATTTTTTTGGAATATACGAATCTATATGAACCCCCCCTCTTTTTTTTTTGCCTACCGAAGTTGGAAAAAAACATCATATTATATTCAGGTAAAACAGGGTATTTTAAGAAAGAAAAAAAATATCTGCTAAAAGATTAACTCAAGTTTACTTGTTTTTATATATGTCCATTTTCAACCTGTCAATTTCTCGAGACTGTTCTTTTGAAGTCTATAAGAAAAAAAAATTATAATCATTTTCCTAAACCCTTCAAAAAATTATTTACCATCACTATATAATTTAATCAGACATAAATACAGTGAGAAAAGATACTACAATAATTAGTACCAAATGGAAGCTCCATGGGACAGACATAAGAATTACTCGGTTTTTATAATAAAAAAATCGGAATAAATATGCATATCAGACATGCTAGGATATAATACATCAGACCATAAAGCTTGGTTATTCTAGATTAAATTAAGGCCATGTCTAGAAAGCCACCATCGGGTGACCACTCATTTCCCACCCCATCTCAAAAATGCCCCACTTTCAACCAGGAGTGACCACACGAGATTCTGGTCGTTTATTGGCCATTCACGGACATTTAGAAATAGAGAATTTATTTGGAATAGCTGTACCATCAACAGAAAAAAATCATAAATCAGAAGTTTTTTTATTTTAATTAGTGAATAAAAGGCAATTAATTAATTAATTAATTAATTAATTAATTAATTAATTATTATTATTATCGGTGGCCCAGAGCACTAAGGCCCAGGTCTTGTTGCTCTTGAAAACAGCGAGTTGTGGGTTCAAATCCTACTGAAGGCATGGGTGTTTATGTTTTCCCCTTTATTAACAGCTTGGAACACCAAGCAAAACCTCAGTAGACTGATCCCCTGCTACGCTAAATTTCCAAAAAATGCAATCGTTGTTTAACATCCTCAACACCAAAAAGGTAAAAGAGGAACAGAAAAGATAAAGATAATTATTTATTAATATCATCATCACTTTTATTATTAATTATGTTTATATATTATGATTTATGTTTTATATTATTAATTATTAAGTTTTTTTTTAAATATACAATGCATTGGCCTTTCAATAGTTTTAATTTTATTAAACATGGATGCTGTCAGCAGCACTTGATGGTACAATGTACAGGGTCTTTATAATTAAAGTTCCATTTTGACATGGCCATAAGAAAAAAACTACTAGACCAAAAAGCTATAATACTTGGTAATATTATACAAGAGGGCATGGGAAGTTCATATCCACCAAAAAAAAAATCAGTTCAAAAGGTCACCACCAGCATGGAATGGCGCTCTATGCAATATTCGTATACGAAATTAGACATGAAGACACAGGTTAACAAGTCTTTAATCGTTACTAAAATTAGTTACATGTTGAATGTGGCCTCCACCATTTACTGAAAGCAGGTTACACCTGTGTCTTCGTGTCTAATTTCGTATACGAATATTTCATAGAGCACCATTCCATGCTGGTGGTGACCTTTTGAACTAATTTTTTTTTTTGGTGGATATGAACTTCCCATGCCCTCTTGTATAATATTACCAAGTATATTAGTTTTTGGTCCAGTAGTTTTTTTTTATGGTCATGTCAAAATGGAACTTTAATTATAAAGACCCTGTATAATGAAGACTGGCTAATTTAATTTATAATTTTCACAGATGCCTGATAGTTGACAAATGGAAAGGAAAAACTGCAATTCTAGTAGTAATTGTGCATATTATTAATTGCAAGGTCTTCATCACTAGATGCGTAAGGTGAACATTGCCAAAATGAAAATGACCGAATCGACTCAAAAGTCGAGACCAGGGGACCAGATACGACCATACTATGTGACTTGGTAATCAAGTAGTGACTTTCTCGACATGCCCTAAGACAGCATCAATCTACTTTGATATATATATCCTAACATAATTATAGGTTGAAATACAGGCCTTTTCAAAATAATTTGAATCATTTCAAATTGCTAAATTTATTTTGCAAATTACTGAAAACAAGTTATAATTGTACACACAATTAATGGCACTATCCAAGTTTAATTCTCAGTGGGTAATCACAGAAATTTTATATGAGCTCTTTTTATTACTCTGGAATTATCAATGTGCTAAACCAACTCTGCTCTAACAGATTGCAACATGCTCTCATGAATGGTTTGCACCATATCTCAAATCCAATCTGCGATTTGGGACGGATGAGACCAAAGTGGTGCTGTTTACAATACAAAGACTGTATAGTTTAGCATCAGGAATACATGTGTATTTTCTATTAAGGAACTGTTGTTGCGAGGAGTGTTATAAGGAGAAAGTGAGGGCTTTGCATGCTCTATCTTATTTCTCCTCTATGGTAACCTCTAGAAAGTTAGCTTGAATTTTCTTTAAGCATTAAGAGATGGCATTAATTTGGAAACATGTAATGGGATTAGTGTTTTGTACAACGCCACTGGAAGTGACTGTCGCTCGAATTATATTCTCTTTTGGACCAGCGATCTTTTCAAGGGAGAAATACTCGTAAGTATTTACCAAAGTATGAAACACAAATATTATGAAAATCCATTCAGTTTAATTATTCACTCTAAAGTTGTGAAACTGGTTTCCTCCACTCAATAAAACACACGAATCCACTTCACGCGAAAGCAATTGTTCCTTCCTACAAAGTAGCAGCGGACAACAAGTGAATGGATTCTGAAGTTTCTAAACAAACTTATACAAAAGTAGATTATTTTAAAAGTAGATTAAAATTAGCTAATTGTCATCCAGTTAAAAAAAAAAAAATCTGTACAGAATTATTAACCATTTCCTTAAATTTATTATTTTATATATTATTAATTCGGTAATCTTCATAAATTTTCTGGCGCTGATGACATGTATTCACACGTGAAATGGGGGCAGTGATCTTGTGACTGATGTCAGTGTGTGTTTTGAGTTCGTTTTGTATTTAGTGTTGTTTTATCGTTGGTTGGAGTCGTTTATGCAAATATCTTTGTTTTGAGTTTATTCGTTTGAATGAATGAGATTTATAGCGATCGTTTTGTGGTAGTTGGGTAAGTGTTTTATTGTGTGTTTGTTTAGTAAAATGGATTGAGTGTGTGGAATTTCAAATAAAAGAAAATTCATTTCGTTATATAGGAAATTTGTTTGGTTTTATGTACGTTGTATTTTTCCCAATTGTTGGAAGTATCACGATTTAAGTTTATCTTAGGGAAGCTGCTGCAATTGTTTGGACAATCTTAAGCAAACATTGCTGGGGCAGTTTTTCTCAGTATATGAGACCTCAACAAACCCAGAGGGGATGGGTGATTGTTGAGAGAGAGAGAGAGAGAGAGCAATCGTTGTTTATTGCTTTGCAGGCAAGCGACGCTAAAAAAAAGATCATTCTACCCTTCCCGTGTTAGCAGCAATGTTCAGATGTGGAGTTCTGTTTTTATATATATATACTTTTAATGGAAAAGCAGGCTTGTTCAATAACCATGAATTGGTACTGAATAAACCTGTCCTGTAAATTGACAGCGTCAACTTTTTCGATGTGCGTTTTCTTCAATACGGCGAAATAGAACGCTACATGGAGATATGCGTTCAGAACGAGGTTTCCCGGCCAAGATAAGAAAGTGTCAACGGCTGAGCAGTGAGATCGTTCCATTTTACTTATAGTTGACTTATTCGAAGTAATTATTACGATTGGGGATAATTAACTTTTGTGATCGAGCGCATCATAAGAAAGAGTGACGATTATCATTGATCGTACGTTATCGGCGATTAATTCTCTTATGAGAGGTTGTAAGACAATTTCGTGTTAATTTTTCATGGCGTGGCTTTGAAGAGTAACTGTTTTTTAATTAGTGATAGATTGGTTTAGAATTTTGCGTCAATCAAACATAAGATTTTAAAATAATCGATGTTTACAATCGATTTAGAGTTTGTGAAGTCAAAGGAGTTGTTTCAAAGAAAAACTCATCAGTGCTGTTATGCTCTGTACTATAGAGTTTGTTAAGCGAAGCCTGACACATGGGGGCGTCTTAAGAGCGTATTGCTAAAAACATGCCAAAATGTATCAGTCCGGAGTTGAATGTTTAGCAATAATTGTTAAGAGTAAATAATTATTTAATGTCAGAAGGGTTATACGTTAGTGAATAGAGGGAGGAACTACAGCATTTAGGAGCGGACAGTGAAAGGTCCAAGCGTTATAAATTATTTCAAGACGTGTTAATTATACCGCAAAATTAAGATTTTGTGCTTACCGTAAATATTCTACTATAATGCGAAAAATTTTGGCCTGAAAAAGCATCTAAATTTGTGGGACCGTATTATACAAGAGTATAATATAAGCGCTGCAACTAATGCTATTATACGATAGTGAAGGGGGGGGGGGGGTAGCAAATGAACTTCAGGCTGATGAAGTTCAAATGAAACTAGCGTATAATATACATCACAGTACATTAATATACTGTATATACAATGTACAGTTCATTATACAGCAGGTAATTGACTTTTTATTTTAATTTTCCGTCGCCAAAGGCTAATACGAAAATAACTTCAAAACTGCATCGATCTTATAATTTTCCTACTTAAATTTTATTAAATTAATACCTATTTATTATTGTTAACAGTAATCACTTACAAAAAATCTTTGGATATTGGTAAATATCACTAAATAAAACAAGGAAACTAACTTAGAAGTAGAAACACAGCTCATTTCACATGCCGCCATTTTGAATAAATTAACGAACATCTAAAAGGAAAGCCTGTGCCCTGAAAATTCATACATTGTTACATCATCATAAAAAGGCATTGTTAATACTATTTCTACCAATAATAGACCCTAAATTATGACTACCTATGGTCATGTAATAATGTATAAATTTTCAGTGCATAGGCTTTCTTTCTAATAAGCCATTCTCCCTCTTCCTTGCAATGGAACTTTATAAACGTTTTTCACTTTCCTGTAATGAACTCATGATGTTTTCCACTTTTTATAGCAATAGTAAAATAAAGAGTCCCCCCCCCCCCTTTCTTTTTTCTTTTTCTGTATATTCTTGCCTATTTTATTTCTTGCGACAAGTCAAAAATGGGGACCGCATTGTACAAGAGGATAAAATTTTTGCTGCCTTTTTAGGCTCTAAAAGTGGAATCGCATTATACAAGATGCACATTATAGTAGAATATTTACGGTAATAACACTGCTGTAACTGCAATAGTTTGGTGACTGCAGTTAATGATTTTGCTTCCAGATTGAGGTCATGTTTTGTTTTTCTCACTCCCGGCACTGCCACGCACAACGCTACTGCTTCCAAAATAATGCTTGGGTGCAAACAAAGAGTTCCCCATACATGTTTGGACAGTTCCCTTGTTAGACCTATTCTGGTGGTCTTGTATTTTTAATATAAAGCCAGAAAAATATTAAAAGAAAAAAAATTACCTTTTCAAGATTCTGATTAGCAGTAGTTAAGTTATTAAATTCACGTTCTAAATCAGTTCCTCTGTGACGAGAGGCTTTCAAGCGTCCTTGCAACTGTTCGACTTCAGCTGTAAAGAATAATAGCATACGCTCATATAGACTGTATAAAAAACATAGCCCTTTTGTTTGTCAAAAACAAACATTGCATTAATATCAGTTAACTGACCTGCCTTCTGTTTGGCTGTTTGCTGGCTCTGAGTCAAGGAAGCCTGTAATTCAGTCTTCTCAGCAACAAGGATTCCTATAGTTTGTATATGAACCTAAACATTCATAAATTAATCATTTAAGAATGTGCTAAAACAAAGAAGAAAAATTCAAATTTGACTAAATGTTCATTGGCAAAACAACAAAAGACATTAAGGTGTTCATCAACCAATGAGGTTTTAAAAACTACTATAAAGACAGTCTTCTGAAAAACTTTACAAAGTGATTAATTTTTATTAAATTAAGCGTCAACATTTACTTGTAATTGTTCCTTCAATGAACTCTGTTCTTTGAAATGGCGTTCTTCTAATTCTTGTTGCTGATGTTGCAACTGCTGTTGTACCTTTGAATTACTTTTTTGCTATTCAAACAAAAGCAAATTATAAATTATTTTATTCAAATTATTTAATGTAAAAAAATTCTTTAAATTTAGAACAAAACGTAAATCCTTACCAATTCTTGTATCTGTCCTGTCAAATGATCTTTCAGTTGTGAATTTTGTTCTAAAAGTGCTGATAATTCTTCATTTCTTTTCTATTTCACAAAAGTGAAAGAAGGAATTTGTAAAGAATTCTTTATACCAAATAAAATCAAAAAAAAAAAAAAAGAAGAAAGAAAAACGCTTTATCTTTCGAATCAGTAAGCTCTTTAATTACCTCAAGTTCTAATTGGTTATTGTAATCTAATTCAGTTTCTCCATTTAAAAATCCATGGGTCTTAAATAAATAAATAAAAAAAAAAAAACGAATTTTTTAAGAAATTTGAAAATTGTAATTATTATAATGCAGTTCTACATTTATTACAAAAGATTTCAAATAAATTTTTGTATATTAATATTAATCTATATATATATATAAATTTATATATATATATAAAAATGGATGTATGTATTTATGTTTGTGTCTTATACAAATATACAGTTTTATTCCAATCTTGATGAAATTGTGCACACTTGACCTTCAAAGCAAGAGGAATTTTTACGTGACATTTCTCAGAAAAATTTAGGAACTTCGAATGCTAAGATATGGCATGTTATATATCAAACAACTTAGAGTGACGTCTCATGAATGAATATAACGTAACATTAATGATAGTCGAAATTGTTTTAAAGGCACCTGATTTAGTGGAACCAATATGCTTCATTGGAACTTTCAATGCTTGGATTTGGCATGTTATATATCTAACTACTTGGAATGATGTGTCATGAATGTATATAACGTAACATTAATGATTGTCGAAATTGTTTTAAAGGCACCTGCTTTAGTGGAACCACCATTGTTCATTGGAACTTTAAATGCTAAGATATGGCATGCTATATATCAAACAATTTAGAATGACATCTCGTGCATGAATATAACGTGAAATTAATTGTAGTCGTAATTGTTTTAAAGGCACCTGGTTTAGTGGAACCATTATGGTTCATTGGAACTTTCCATGCTTAGATTTGGCATATTATATATCTAACAACTTGGACTGATGTGTCATGAATGTATATAACATAAAATTAATGATAATCGAAATTGGTTCAAAAGCACCTGGTTTAGTGGAACCATTATGATTCATTGGAACTTTCAATGCTATTAAAATATGCTATACTTATATTTAACAACTTTCAATGATGTGTAATTATGAATACAACGTAAAGTTAATGAGAATTCAAATTGGTTCCAAGGTACGTGGTTTAATGGTATCATTATGGTCTATTAGAAACTTTTAATGTTAACATAGGCCTGTTGAAAAATATGGCTGAATTGTTTAGTTTAGCCTTTCGGTACTTGGTTATGTCATTCCTTTATGGTTTATTAATTCTAAACTTTGTTCATGCGTTCATTTTAGCTGTACATTCACATTCAGATGAATCAAAATTTTTTCGAAATTTACCCCGACCAACAATAAAAGCTTTCAATTTAAATAGAAAAAATTCATGTTCAAAATTAAAAAAAGATTTCTTTTAAAAAGTTCCCAATGGATGGAGTCTCCAAAAACGCCCCTTTAGCAAAATATAAAACATGAATTCTTTCTAAAAAATTCTAATCTTTCTTCATGTGTTCTTTTTCTGGATATTAACTCACAGAAATTGCAACATTTCATCAAAAAAAGAGCCTGAGCAACGACGGGTAAAACAGCTAGTAAATTGTGCATGCCCACATGCGTGGGAGGGGCCGACTCAACGACCCAGGTCACCACCAACTCCGACGCGATGGGGTACGAGAGTTCGAGACTTGTGAACAGCAATATTAACCAAGCAAAGGACACGTGAATTTCAACAAGATAACTCTTATTTTATTTAAACTAAGATTGATACACAACATTAACATAAATGGATATAAAACATATCCCTTAGAAAATTATTATTAAATAGAATACCAATATTCACGCTCAACAATATCGTGCTTTCCCACAATATTACTTAATTTACTTTCAAACCATCAAGGCCCCCAGGACTAATTCAACCCAAAATATCAGTACAACACTTCAATGTTATCAAACTGTATATTCCATGTAAATTACAATTAATAATTACAATTAATATCTATACAACTGGTTTGCTCTATTACTAACAAACGCTTTATCATACATATGCGCAAGAATCTCCGACTATGCTTTCTGCCACAACGCTACTTGCAAGCACTACACAACAAACTCACTGGTATAATGCGGGAGAGCTTTGAATGCGTCGCTCCCCCCTTTTAATTTTCGCGTCAATTGTGTAACCTCCGAAATACCAAAACCAAGGGAGGGAGGCAGTAACCCTTTAATCCCTTAAAAACTTCCAAGTTCGACGCCCGTCTCACTCCACGCGTTACTACCAAGCAATGTAAATAAACACTTATGCTCCACCTTCGCTAAAACGAGGCGCAACTTGGCAGCAAGAACGGCAGAAAGCATACACTGGCAAAATTAGTAATAATACCCCTAAGATTACACTGCTCATTTTAATATGTACATGCTTAAAATGTTTGCATTAATCGCCATAACGAGACTTATGGAACTAATAGGCAACGATCACGGATTTTAAAATACAGCTCTGTCGGCCAGCTGCTATCAGTATCAAGCGAAATTCGCTCACTGATACACGCTTGCGCTTCCTAACGCCTACAGTATACCAGAGCAAGATCTACACATCTTACATTACAATAAGTTCAATACGGCCAACACTTATTATTCTAATCGGTCTTATTAAACTATCGGTTAAAGTCAACGGAGTTTTTATAACAGCTCTATTCAACTGCTGTCGCACAGCATTAAGCGGTAATCGCTTACTGTTACTCACTCAATCGACGCACTCGACTTCTAAAACACTAAGACGGGATGGAAGGGGAAACTCACGGCACTTATTCACTAAAGAAAATATAAGAACGATCTCATCGAGCCAGATGTCGCCTCCGAAGAACTGTATTTTCTCAACTTAGACGCTTACATCTGATTTGCTCCTGCTGCATAGAACGCAGCTTCGATGAATTGTTCATGTTTGCAATTCCTCAGCATGAGACCGGACAAGCAAAATTCTCTTGAAGAATAACAGCTATGTGATGGACGGCAGGAGAAAGAATTGGATGCTCGGATCGGTGCAGCAAGCTGTGTCAGACGTGAACTGTGGCGATCCGTGGTAACGAAACGAGAGCTGGGTAACAAAGCCAAGCTCTCCGTCTTCAAATCTATCTTTGTCCCCATTCTCACCTATGGTCATGAGGCTTGGGTAATGACCGAAAGAGTGCGATCGCGAGTACAAGCGGTTGAAATGAGATTCCTGAGAGGTGTGACAGGTGTTACCCTACTAGATAGAGTGTACAGCAGCACAATAAGGGAATCTTTAGGTGTTGAGCCGCTACTTCTCCGCATTGAGAGATCTCAGTTGCGCTGGTATGGCCACGTGATACGGATGCCGCAAACTAGTCTTCCTAGGCAGTTGTTATTTTCCAAGCCGGTGGGTAAGAGACCAAGGGGTTGGCCTAGAACCAGGTGGCTAGACTACATGGAGAATCTGGGTTCGAGTCGCTTGGATATTACCAGGGAGGACATGCGCCTGATGGCGGAAGATCGCGATCGCTGGAGATCCTCCATAGGGCTGCTGCCCCCGCGACCCTAACCGATAAGCGGGTTTGAAAAGTAAGTAAGTAAGTAAGTAAGAATAACAGCTATTATGCTAACTTGATTTTTCCTATGTAAACACTGAAGTTTTTTTTATAGAATAAGCTAGTTTGTAGCTACCGCTCGATCAAATAAACATTTAAATCGATATGGTGGCGTTCCAAAAATTGCCGTCGCTACACGAGCTTCCTCTTCTCACAACGTCTTTTTCACGACTGATTTTCGAATCTTACAACAAATAATCACACGTTTATTGTAAAACTTCTAGGAAAACACTCCTAATTATAATAACATGGCTGTGGCGTCATTAATCATTGTTACAGCCACCGTCAACAAAATTTATCTCACAACAATACTCTTAAGATCTGAACAACTGAGGAAAAAAAATACACCACTAGCTTACACCCTTAAACATAATACACATAACCACTAACGTTTGGGCTCAGTGTCAGGGCTCGAGCATTCATCATTATCAAAACAAGAGAAATAAACAAACGCCCACACAAAAATAAAAGGGACAGTATGTCAATTCCACCCCCCCACCCTCTATTTTCGCGATTTCTACAAAACCAACTACTCACAAAGAAAGAAAAAATAACTTCTCCCTAAATCATGAAATATCATGACGAAGTTTATAATGGGCGCGTATGACTGTAAACCACCCCCAAAATAAACACACACTGGCTATAGTCACAAAATAATAAATAAAATCAAAATAAAAAGCTGACGTTTCGGATAGAGACTATCCCTCATCAAAGCAAAAAGGATAATTCTCTAAAGGAAAATAGAATATTAGAGAATTATCCTGAAGTTATGAAAGGAGTACTAACGGACGGGTTTATATATAGTTTGCATAGGGAATAGTAATATGGTATTGGCTGAAAAACTAGAAGAGAACAAATGGGAGGACAGGAGATTAATTTGAAGACATGTTGGGATAGGACAGGACGGAGGACAAATAGGAGGTAATGAGAGGGTGGCGAGAAAAATGCAATAGGATAACACACGTAAAATTAAAATTATAAAAAAGGTTAGGAATGATAGGGTGTCTAGCAAAAAGATTTCGTAAAATTCCCTGAATTTCCCTTGATTTTTCCTGATCATCAGCAGCTCAAAAAAAAGCTATCATAATAGAATATCATTGACCTTGTTCAAAATTTTCCGATTTTATGATTCCCTGACTGTTCCCGGTTACAAAAAAATTTTTCTGACAATTCCCGGTCGCTAGTCACTCTTTTCGCTTTGATAAAGGATAGTCTCTATCCGAAACATCAGCTTTTTATTTTGATTTTGATTTTATTTATTATTTATTAATTACTTTGTTAATTATATTTTATTTATTTTTTATTCATTTTTTATTTTTAATTAATAACTATTATTTATTGTATTCCAGGGTTCTTGTGTCTCGTCCTTCTCTAATATATATCCGTATAAAAATATAAATATATCTTACCTCTGACATTAGCCCATTTAATTGGGAAGAAATCTGCCTCAGTTTCTCAGAAGATGAAAACGATCTATAATTCAAAAGCAAAAAACATTTTTCTTTAGATGATTTCGAAATGTATGGAAATACAGGGAGAGTCAAAAGTCTCTTACCCCCTTCCTAACTTCTATACAAACATAGACCCTGATTCATTAGTGACTTGACATCATTTCGTCATTATGGCATGTAATGATGTTTATTGCTATTCACAAACATGTCACAAGAAAAACGTCATTAATTAGCGTCATGGGCTAATGACATCTCGGAGCGGTCATTACAGCTTTCTTACACACTGTTTAAAATTATGGAAGTGTATCTTTCTCTCATAGTCAATGAAGAAAAACATAGTCTTCTAATGTTTCAATAGTTTTGATTCGGCATGGATGAAATATCAGTAACCGAACTTATTCAATATTGTAGATTTACTACAGATGTAATTTTTCAAATGATGACTGAGAGGATCAGTCGATATATAAATTGAAGAGCAAACAGTTCAATTCAAAGAGAAGATAATAACATACAAGGGGTGATCATGTATTTTCTCTCTCGAAAATGACAACAAATATGAGAAAATTGCGATATATAAAAGTTAGTTTGGTTCATTGTTAAAGTTGCCTGTTAGTTCGTGTGCATCCGCTAAGCACTAGCGACGTGACAGTCCAACAAGATGGCAGCTCTCATTTCATCGTCCAGTGTTTTTGAGCAGTGTAATGTTATGCGTTGTGCAAAAGGACTGAAACCAGTCGATATCCTTAAGGAAATTGTGTCGGTGTACAGCGGGATGATATCGTGCAGCACCGAACAGTAAAATGTCGGTGCAAGGCCTTTAAAGAAGGACGAGAGGACCTGCTGGACGAACATCGCTCTGACTGGCCGTGGGAATCCATGACTGACTTTGCCACTGTGGAAGCGCAAGTGCGAGAGAACCGGCGGATTTACCGTGAGAGAAATTGCTGCAACGTTGGACATTTCATATGGGACGATGGAACGTTCAATTGTTCATGAGCAGCTTGGCTTTTGCAAAGTGTCATGCAGATGGGTGCCACAACAGTTGACGGCCGAACATCAAGGTAGTCGTTTCGATGCTTGTTTGCTGCATCTCACTCGACACCAGGAGGAGGGTCAGGATTTTTTGGATCGAATCATCACAGGCGATGAATCATGGGTCCACCATTTCACGCCCGAAACCAAGAGGCAATCGGCAGTTTGGAAACATATCCCATCTCCCACAACGAAAAAGTCAAAACTGTGCCTTCAGCCAGCAAGATCATATCGACATGTTTTTGGGATTGCCATGGTATGATAATGCTTGAGTTTTTTACGCTGCATACCGCTGTCAATTCCGAACGCTACAGAGGCACATTGAGGAATCTTCGAGCGGGCATATGCAGGAAAAGACCTGACTTGGCAATGGAGGATATCGTGCTGCACCACAACAACGCACGGGTCAAACAACGAAACGGGTCAGTGACCTGTTGCAAAGATGGAACTGGGAAACGCTGCTTCATCCTGCATACAGCCCAGACCTCGCTCTCAGTGACTACCATTGAAAAGGTGACGAACAACATTTCCGTGACGACGTCAAGGTGAACTCAGTAGTTCGCAACTGGTTCCACACTCAACCAGATGACTTTTCTCGACAGGGCGAGGAAAAACTTGTCCACCGCTGGAATCGTTGTCTCAATCGGCTTGAAAAAATTATGTGGAAAAATAAAAGTAGAATTGTTATATCAAATGTACATGTGGTGTTTTTTCCCTGGTCATGATTTTAGAGAAAAAATACGCGAAATTACTTTTGGATCACCCCTCGTAACTGAAAAAATTCTTCAAACAGAACACAATTACTATAGCTGCTGCCACGTAAGTTGAACGATCTTTTTGACATGCGCAGTAAGTCTTCTCATCAATATACTTTGTCTGGATTTTACCCATGATGCACTTGTTCTACTATTGTAAAGGCGGAGATATCGTTGAAACGTGGAAAGCCTATTAAAAGTCATAATATAAAACAAATTGCCTTCGAATCTACTATTCTGCGTCATTTATTAATTTATTAATTTCATTTATCTATTTAAAAAAAAAAGAACATAGAAACTAAATATAAATACGAAAAAAATGTTTAGAAAACGAAGGCGGGTGCTTTCATGGAATAACTAAGCGATTTACTTCCCGTTAACGCCTATTAGATATGACGTCATCCTGTCATTCAACTTATGTGGCGGCAGCTATAATTAAAAAGGGAAGGAAAAATTTTGCGACCATGCCTTTTGCTAGCACCTCTCTTACCAACTGAATTACCACAGACATGAACCGCCAAGCTGTTACATATGAATAATGAGAAAAAGGTCTGATAATAGCAATAGGTAGCGTCTTTTATTGTGCATTCGATGACGTTTCGAGAATCACCTTCAGGAACTTAGAACGACTACAGAGTAACGCGGGTTTTCTAACCCAGTTATATATGGTTTGTCCACCAATCAGGTGACAATGAAGTGTCACTGACTGGTGGACTTACTAACAAAAGGCCAAAACATTGAATTAAACATGGAGAAATAACAATGATTGGGTGTTAATTAAATTACAATAATTGGGTTGTATAGTTTTTGTCGTGAAAGTAAAGGATAGTATATATAAAAATAAAAAATAAGAAATTGGGGCAAATGACCAGGAATGCCGTATCTTACATCAAATGGGGCAAATTACCGGGAACGCCAGATCTAACCTCAAATGGGGCACTGTGGACATCAAGTTGTTACGATATGTCCATGAAGCCACAAATCAGCTCAATCAACTGTTCAAATGTCGAACACCTCTCCGGGCAAAAGGAATTTAATTCCGAACAAATATTCTCAACATGTGTTTTTTTATCAGCATTTGATACTTTCATAAAAATTATTTTTTAATACCTAATATTTTTTAGAAAGCATTTTTTTTTTTTTTTTTTTTTCGTAGTCATCGATTAATGATTCTAATTCTGAAGAAAAATTTGAATAAAAATAACTTGAAAAAAAGCTGACATTGCGGATAGAGGCTTTGTCAAAGCAAAAAGTAAATGAGAAAGGACAGCCTCTAGCAAAAACATCAGCTTTTTTTCAAATAATTTTTATTTCAATTTTTGTTTTATTCAAGGGTTCTTGTATCTCATCCTTCTTTTCTTCTATGCCAGTTCTTAATTCTGAAGAGTAATCTTCCATAATTGGTTGACTTTCGCTTTCAACCTTTCCCCATTGTCCTTACTTTCTAGTGAAGTCCGAATTCTTATTGGCCGTTTTGAAGCAAACAAAGATGTTGTTTCCATACTTTCAAAAACAGACGACAAATTTTTTGTTGTTACACAAAAAGAAGGCTAACACAATGTGAATTGCATTTACGACAAATCAAACTTGCTAATTTTTGTGAATCTGGCCAATGTTATGAAGTGCCACTAAAGGAAAGAATAGCAAATTGAGGTTGGCCTTTCTGATGGCACACATGGATTGAGTTCAACTATGCAAATTACGAAAAAAGCAAATGGTATCTTCTAAACCTTAAGTGACCGGCAAAAATTTTCAATTACAAACTTGATCAGCATCAAATTCCAAACAAATCAAAAAAAAAAAAAAAATTCCAAAATTTGATGAATGGTTCACTCAATAATCGTATTGCAATTTCTGCACTTGTACAATTGGTTTTTCTAACATTTACAACAAACATTTTCATTTGCAGCTTACAAACGATCATGTGACTTAAGTTTTGAAGTCATTCCAAACAGTTAATCTGCAACAGTCAGTAAAGAAGGTGTTCAATGTGATGTCCCACCTGCACCACAGTGTAATTCCGACCGTAAATTCACCAATGCCATTACATCGACAAAGATTGCCCTTTTCACATCAACAAATGCGATTTTTGGGTGATCTATTCTTCAGATTTTTATGAATTTGATGTTGGAACAAACTTGAGATTAGAAAATTTTCTATCGCTTTAGGTTTAGAAGATACGATTTAAATGTATCCTAATTTGCATAGTTGAAAACGATCTAAATGTACCACCAGAAAGGTATTCCTCAACTTTCTATTAATTGTCTTTAGTGGAAATTATACATCTACCATAATTTACGGTAATAATGCCGCGGCTTATCTATTAAAAAGTTGAAAAAAATGCCTGTGCAGCTTAACTACCGTTACAGCGTAACTACAGTTTTTTTTCCCCCCCTAACAGCATGACAACAACAATTTCAGAAAACTGATACTGCTTCGATGTGTTGCAGTTGCATTCCATCCTGATGAAAATCAAACGAAATTAGCACATAACATACATTACAATGCCTTAATTTTCCAGTATATCCAATGTACAGTTCATTATTTATTATATTAATTCACTTTTTATTTGAATTTCCCGTCGCCACTTTATCACATCGAAACAATGTTGAAGCTGCCCTTCATGGTTTGAGAAGTTACATTCGTATTTTTTTTGGCGACGGGAAATTCAAATGAAAAGTCGTATAATGAACTTCAAACGAAATTAGCGTATAATATACATCACAGAACTTTAATTACCCTGCATTTACAATGTATAGTTCAATATATATTACATTAATTCACTTTTCATTTGGATTTCCCGTCGCCAAAAAAAATATGAATGTAACTTTTCAACATTTGAATTGCTTTGAAGTTAATTTTCTGTTCTGATGCACTTCAAACGAAATTAGCATCACAGAACTTTAATTACCCTGTATTTACAATGTTCAGTTCATTATATATTACATTACTTCACTTTTCATTTGAATTTCCCGTCGCGAAAAAAAAAAATACGAATGTAACAAAATTTTAGGTCCAGAACTAAAACTCCAACTCCCATCGGAGAAAATTCTTCTCCTGCATTGTTTACATCCATAGTGTTTATTCCTTTTTATTTATTACATGCAGTGTTCGATGTAAGAAAACATTTAAAAACAACATGCAAAAATTAATTCAATATCCAAAGAGTGAATTTGTTCATCCATAAGTTGGACAGGATTTTGTCCCGATGAAATTACAGTGTAATATACATTAATTATTTTGCATATACAGTACCAATTCATTATACAATAAATTAATTCACTTTTTATTTGAATTTCTCGTCGCCAACATCTAATACAAAAATAACTCCCCCCAAAGATCGCTACTTTAAATAGAGACCATCAATATTGATGGTCTCAGTTTCCAACTACTGCTTCGAACTACTGTCCTGATGAAATTCACAACAAAATTATCGTATGTTGTAGATTAATTATACAGCATATACAGTATCCAGTTCATCAATAAATTAATTCACTTTTCATTTGAATATCCCTTTGCCAAAAAAAAAATAAAAAAAAATAAGAATGTAACTCCTCCTCAATATGAACAGAATGCCACTTTATCGCATCGAAACTATGTTGTTAGCCTTCATATTTGAAAAGTTACATTCGTATTTTATTGGCGACAGGAAATTCAGATGAAAAGTGAAATATTGTAATATACATGTATAATGAACTATACACTGAGTCAGCAAAACTCATGGGATAGCAAGCACATTGATTGATGGGCATGGCTCACGAATTCACAGGGGTAACGGATTCTGGGAATGGACCATTAGACGTTGTGGGAAGAGCTTGGATAAGTGATTAATCAGAAACGGCACGTCGTCGCGAGTTGACGTCTTTTGAACGGGGTATGATAGTAGGTGCCCGATGCATGGGATGTTCCATTTCGGCAGTGGTGCAGGAATTTCGCTTTCCCCGCTCAACTGTCTCCAGGGTGTATCGGGAATGGCTGGATGAAGGCATCACAGTCCACAACAGGCACCATACCGGGCGTCCAGCTGCCCTGAATAATCGTGACCGGCAACACCTGGGAAGAATGATTCAGAGAGACAGGAGCGCAACAGTGCAGCAAATCACAGACCAGTTCAATACTGGCCGCACTAGAAACGTCTCTCGGAATCTGCATGCCCTCGGGTTTGGCAGCCGTCGCCCTACACGGGTGCCAATGCTTACGCAGCGTCATCAGACACTCCGGCGTGCATTTGCCACCAACCATCTTGGCTGGACTCTGCAACAGTGGCGTAACGTCATATGGTCAGATGAGTCACGATATCAACTGTACCACGCTGATGGGAGGCACCGTGTGTGGCGCAGACCTCACGAAACGATGGATCCCGCATGCCAACAGGTGGTGGTGCAGGGTGGTGGGGCATCAGTGATGGTCTGGGGTGCATTTTCCTGGTTTGGAATGGGCTCTCTGATTATCCTGGACCAAACGTCGAATGGTCCACAGTATCGTCAACTCATCGGAGACCATCTGCACTCGTTTTTGACATTTCAACACCCTGACGACATAGCAGCCTTTCAAGATGACAATGCTCCACCACATCGTTCCAATGTCGTCCGCGAATGGTTCGAGGAGCATGCAGGAGAGGTCCAACGACTGAGCTGGCCAGCCCGGAGCCCTGACATGCATCCCATCGAGCATATCTGGGATGCTGTTGAAGTCAGGCTCCGGGCACTGGATCATCCGCCCACGAACGGGAAGCAACTATCTTCGGCTCTGCAGACTATCTGGTGTCAACTGCCTCCAGAAGTGTACCAGGGACTTGCAGACTCACTAACACGCCGTATTGCTGCACTCCACAGGGCCAGAGGTGGCCCGACCAGATATTAAGTAACTATCCCATGAGTTTTGCTAACTCAGTGTACAATGTAAATACAGGGTAATTAAAGTTGTGATGTATATTATATGCTAATTTCGTTTGAAGTTCATTATACGACTTTTCATTTGAATTTCCGGCGCCAAAAAAAAAAAATACGAATGTAACTTCTCAATCCATGAAGGGCAACTTTGTTTCGATGTGATAAAGTGGCGACGGGAAGTTCAAATGAAAAGTGAATAAATGTAATAAATATACAGGAAAATTAAGGTACTGTAATGTATATTATGTGCTAATTTCGTTTGATTTTCATCAGGACAGAATGCAACTGCATCACATCGAAGCAGTATCAGTTTTCTGAAATCGTTGTACATCACAGAGCTGCTTGTTAACCATACAAAACTATTGCTGACGATAATGATGAAAATGAAGAAGAATGTTTGACTTTTGTTTTTCATTCGATTTTGAAGGTTTCTCTTAAATTAAGCCAATTCGTTTTACTTGTCTATCATAAAGGGGGGGGGAGTGCGGCTTAACTACTGCTGCGGTATAACTACCGTTTTTTTTCCTAAAAAGATGAGTTTTTATCGGTGCGGCTTAACTACCGTTGCGGCGTTATTGCCGTAAATTACAGTATGCTTGTATTTATACAAAATAAAATTGTTTTCCAACCCTTCCTACATCTATGTATCTAAAGTTGTATTTATCTAACCATTTCCACATGTTTTGTCATTTGGACAATTTCTTGTGGGACAAAAGGTTCACTGGTCAAGATGCTGTCATTACTGCTGTCACCAGTTTTCTGGAACATTGTAATGCCAACTTCTGTCACCATGACATTTTTTTCATTGCCAACATGTTAAGCACAATAAAATGTATTCTTTTCCTTTTATCTAGTGTTTTTCCTGTCCTTCAAATTTGGCCAACACTTATGAAACAACCCAATATTCAGAACCCAATAAAGAAAATTCCAAAGCATAAATCTAAAGTGAACGTCACTGACAATGTATATTTTTTGGCATGTTGCTTTCACCAGCAGATTTTATATTCTATAATAAATCAGGAATAAGACTGCAATAAATTAGAAGTGCACATGAATAGCACCTACAGCTGTATTCCAATCATAGAAATGACTGAAAAACTAAACACTATATTAGGGTCTAAATGAAATAAAAAAAAAAAACAATTTTATATGCAAATAATAAATTAACTGATTTATAACCTGTTTGAAAGGTGAATACTATTTGTTCCCTGGCTTTTGCTTTCATCAGTGTGTTCTGCCAAAGAATGCTAAAATAATACAGAAATGCACGTGAGCAATTAAATGACAATTTTGATACATCATAAAAGTTTTCTTCATTTCACCTGATAAATCGCATTCTGGTCCTCGTTTGTTACAGGAGCAGTCACTGTCTCCAGAGGTTTTAGGCTTGATGGTTTCTCGGTGGTTTCAACAACTGGGGAATTTTCTTTAGAGCTTCTGCTGGATTTTTCTTGAAATTGTTTTAACTGAAATTTTAATAACAATAACTTTTCAATTAAAAAAACAAAAAAAAACTTCTAAGACAAATAGTCGTTAATAAAATTATTAAAAAAGAAGCAATTTAATATAAACAGATTTTATTAACATGCAAAATAAAAACATTAAAAAAAAAAAGATCGTGCTCTCGTTATTTTTAAATAAGTAAAAATTATGGATGTTTCTATATTCGTATAGCATGTAACTGTTGCAATAAAACTGAAATCTTTATAAGCCAGCCCTGGATTTATTACATAAGCAGACTAAGCACGTGCTTAGGGCCCCGTTAGACTAAGCATGTAAATAGGGGCCCCCAAATCCTCAGAAAAACAGGATTTATAATACTGAGAAAGGTGTGTAGTGCTTAGGGCCCCTAAAGGTATTAGTCCGGCCCTGTTAAAGCCATATGATAATTTGTTAAGTAAAACGAGAATTCGTTTTCTGAAGGCCAGACAGAAGACAACTTCAAATTTCACATTAAACTATTTCCAAAACACTCAGACATTAAGTTGGCTTTTTCAGTCTCTGTACTATGGCCATGCGCATTAAAACACAGAGAAATCTATTCTATGATAATACATGAGGTGGCGTCAAAGAGTTTCCAAACTAGCTCTCTAGCAGATCAACACATGAAAGCACAGGAATTTGCATGCAGCAATAGTGAGCTGAGCTATGATACGGCAGTGTCCCAAGCTACAGCTGTGTGTGTTTTCATTGGTAGTTGTTACATTTCTCTTTTTGTGATCATGTGCATATACTAATCTGTGATTATAAGATGACACCCAAGTTGGAACAAAGAGCCAATAGAAATTTTGTGTTAAACTTGGGAAATCTGCCACAATAAACGAAGAAGAGCCCTCCATCACCAAAGATGATGAGAGAGAGAATTGGGATATGCCCATCGTCTTTTATGATGTCCATGGCATTGCTCACAAATTTGTCCCCTAAAACCAGATCATCAGCAGAGACTTAACTGTGACATTCTGAAGCATTTAAGGGAGAACATATGGCAAAAGTGACCGCATCTGTGGCATGCAAAGAACTGGATTTTCCACAATGATAAAGTATTCCATCACCAAGCACTCCTTGTTTGTGAGTATCTGACCAAGCAGAAGATGAAGACAAAGATTCAGCTGAAAGGTCACCGTTTTAATTCCACTGCTGAAATCGAGTTTGAATCGCAGGCTCTCAACTGGCTTGCACAAAATGACTTTGAGGCTGCATTCCAAAAGTGTCAGAATGCTGATAAGGAGACTCCACATACTCTGAATCACCGAATTTGATAACGAAAAAAAAAAAATTCAATGAGTAGCTTTCGTCCAATTTTCGGACCCATGCAAAGTCATTCGATAAACTTCTCAAAATTTTCCAAGAAAAAATTCATAATGTTTATCACCAGTGTATACAGTTTATATCAGGTCGTTGCAAAAGTTTCTTCCGGTTCTAGAACCCGTGCCCAAGAACGGCTCATTTTCCGAGGGGGGGTGTTCATATGTTTTCAAACAAATTATTGCATTCGATTCCTGAATAACTTTGCTATATTACATCCAAGAATCAACTTTCTGACTATACATCTATGAGTGCCATCAACGGTCTGAAATGGACCTTTCACACGAGCATATTCGAGCAATAATCTTCTACGAGTATTCTGGAAAGATCACTGCTGTGCAATGTCACCGAAACATTTGCCAACGTTTCGGTGATGGCACTGTTAGTTTACGTACAATAGAAGAATGGTATCGCTGGTTCAGACACGGAGATAGAACTCTTCAAGATGCACCTTTCTGGTCGGCCAATCACGATTTCAGATGGTGATCTACGCCAAGCAATTGATGAAGATCACAATGTAACAACGAGTGAACTCGCAGAACAGTTCAAGGTTCACTTTTCAACCATTGCCCGGCATCTGCATGAGCTGAATCTATCATTCAAGTTCAATCGTTTTTGTGTTGGAATAAAAATCCGGAAAAACCTTTTGCAACAACCTGATATTAGAATCCTACCCTACAATTCGAGTATTTATAAACTGCGCACAGTGAAATAAACTTTGAGTAGTGCATCGAATGGCTTTGCATGGGCAGATAATTGGGTGAAGGCTACTCATAGAATTATTTTTTTTTTATCAAATCCGGGGACTCAGACCCTGGAGTCTCCTTATCAGATTGAAACACTGCTGCGCAAGATGACTATTTAGAAGGAGATGGTATTATAAACTAGGTAAACAGAGCTAGTCTAGGAACTTTTTGATAGAATTTTGTCAGGGCCAGCATCTGCCTTTTGGCTGCCCGTATGAGAAAACAGATACCGGAAAGGCCAGCAACGCTTTATGGATCCCTCTGTAAGCCCCCAATTATCAGCTAGCACTTCATAATATTAAAATTGTTAATAAAATTCAAATACAATGCTCCCTCTGTTTAACGGCACTCTATTCCAGAAAAAAACTTCATATATGGAGTTGCCTTTATAAATTTGTCGTTATGCAGAGCGAACAACGTACCTATAAGGAATTATTCAGTCAGAGAAATGGACAGGGAACTTATGATGAATGAAAACAAGTGTTGAAAGGCAAGTTTCATGCAGATATAAACTTATTCCTTTTTTCTTTTATTTTGCTCATAATATCTTCCAGCTATCAACAGACAAAGAGTTAAGAAATACTATGAATATTTAATAACTGGCTGATGCATTTCAAAGGGTATGTAATCAATAGAGATGAGTAAAGAAGAAAGAAATGGAACACGCTAAATACAGGAAACAGGAACGTAATTCTCTATAATCAGGAACAAGCTAGCAAATTAAGTTGAAGAAGTATACTTGCTAATTTAGGATATTACAATTTTTGTCACATTTCTTTTTAAAGATTTAAATAGTTCCAAAAATTCAATGTATAAATAAAAATTAAGCAAATTTTAATCACAAATTAAAATACAAATCTTTGGAGTTTTCGATTTTATTTACTATTAAATTATTTAATATTTTTCAATGTTTTAAAGATTTTAGTTAGAGGAAGTTTTTTTTTTTTTTTAACATTAAAATAAATAATGAATATTTACAATGTCAAGCTGTATTCCTTAAAAATTATATTTGCCCATCTAAACTTCTGCCCATCTTTGCAATAAAACCAAAATTTATAAAATCTTAAATAGTATGTAAAATCGGTTATAATGTACTTCAATTTAACATTCAAATTCAAAATCCCTGATAGAAGAGATAGAAGTTTTCATGTTACAAAGTTTCATATTAACGAACCCCGAGTTAACGTATATTTCAGATTAACGTTCCATTTGAATGATCAGACATTCAGATTTACCCTCCTTATAACATTTTAAAATGCAAAAATGCCTTGTTCTGATTGGTCAATACCAAATGCGAATAATGGGGAATCGTCAAAATCATTGTATTTGCTAAGCTTCACAAACCTTGGATCAGCAGAGAACATGAGTGAAAATGAGGAAGAAATGTTTTTAAGCCTAACGGAGTCAGATGCATTGCGATGCATCGAAAAAGTGCGACAATGTTTAGCAAGGCATAATTCTGTTCTAGATGCTTTTAATTTCAATTTTTCTCATACTGGAATTCTTTGGGCAAAAGAAATTTTGAAATGCAAGCAATCAACTATTAGGATCACTTTTATTAGGAGCTTTAGCAAAAAGCTACTTATAAGAATGCACGCTTGGTCTGTACGTTTATACGGCTGTCTGTCCGTCTGCCATTTGCACGATAACTTGAAAACGGATTAACTTTTTCAAATTCTGTTTTCAGAAATATGACCATCCAGATCTTAGCTCGGCCATATCAACTTTTCGGAATTTTTTGTGGACCCCTTCAAGTCGAATTCACGTGCTAAAAGAGTGAATGTAAAGAACACCAAGATAATGGGACTTAGTATAACAATCGATTCGTTAAGAATAAATACACTGCTACTTTCTGTTTATCTTTTAAGTATTATTGAAGTGAGCACGCGACGATCGCTTTGTTGACGCATGATTGCTCAATTGCACATAATTTATATTATTAAGTAGCGGAAGAATGGAGCTACTTATTGTTTTTTTTAATGTCAGTCTGTCCCCTTCATAACTTCCACATTTTTTTGAGGTAGAAGATTGAAATTCGGACTATATGCATGTCCACCTTCGCTATTTAGTTTGGTTTTGATTGGTGCACTGGGATCGGAATTACGGGGGTGGGAGTCAGAGGAGACATAAGATCTAAGTACGTAAAAAAGTGAAATTCAGAATTCAGATTCCTTTAGGCAAGCTCTATATTACTACGAAGTTTAGGCCCAGTTGTTCCAGTGGGGACGGTGTTGCAGGGGTGGCAATCACTTGGTCTTTAAAACTATGCCAACATGTGGCAAGTGATATGTCATTCAATCAGAAATGATGAGAAAGGAAAGAAGATACAAGCTTTTTTACATTTTCTACATATTACATTCGAGAAAATCAATTTTTTGATTAAAAAACTTGAGGGGAGGTAAAAAGTGCAGATAAAGGGGTAAAAATAGATGACCGCAGGATCTGCTACTTGCCTTAACCTACTCGGAGGGATTAATTTCTTGTTAATAAATGTATAAACATATTTAACGTTTAGTTTCAGAATAATGTACAAAATTATTGGTGGAAGTTTTAACAAGGTTTTACTGTATCTAAAAGTTACCGCCATATTATTTTTTCCTAATTTTGAACTCAGTTTTTTTTTTTTTTTAATTCTTTATCAATTTTACACATGTTAGTTGACCATTAACAATATTAATAAGCAACTTCAACTCAATTTTATATCAATAAACCAAACGCTAGCAGAATCAGAAAAACATTGTAAGATAATCTTTTTGCCTTTTAATCTTTTAGCATCAATCTTACAATCAGAGTGCGTTGGATAGCACTAAACAAGATAAATTAGAATAGTGATCAATAATAAAATGTTTAAATTGGGAAATAGAGTAAGGTGAATTTTCACATAAAAGGGTAAAAATAACAATCGCAATATTAATGATCCACTTAAAATATATACGTAATAAAATGATAACTTTACAAACTGCTTTAACATTTTACTTCTATCTCGGCTGATTTACTTTATTTTCAGCCACTTTGGGCCTGAGTTTTATCATTTAATTTTTTTAATGAATTTTTTAAGAAAAAAACAGTGATGAAAAGTATTTTCTCAATGTGAAGAATATTTAACAAAAGAAAGAAAAAAAAAATTTAAGCTATGCTAAAGAGGAAAGTGGAATCAGCATCAGGATACCATATGCTCATCAGAGCAGAACTGATCAGTTACAGCTATGAAATGCCAACACCTTTTTTCAATAGCTAAAATTACATTCAAATGATTCTGTTACAAGTGGATCACCAGGTACACTATAAAAAGAATAAGGAATTCACACACCTAAAACCAATTATAAAAACACTTTTTTTAAAATGAAATGACTAGCCTAGTGAAGTATTGTCCTGCCATGCTTTTGCAAAGTTGCTTTTATTAATAGCAAATTTTTTGTACTAAAATAATAATGGAGAATGGCAAATTACTTAGCAATATTTAAAATTCTGTGTTATAGGAAAGAAGTTAATTTGGGGAAATTGTATTATTAAAGTCAAACAAATGCAGGTTGGATCTGATGATCATGAGAGCCAGAGGACCTGCGACCGAACACTCAAGACAAGGAACAAAGAACAAACATTATGTGCAGAAATGCAGCCACGCTGCCAGTTTCTAAATTACACCTTCCCTGGCTGATGGATTGGTTGAAGGGTCCTGTTGCATGGTCAGCCCAGATGCTGAACCTTAGCACTCTTGATTTCTATTTATATTTATGTATAGTCTATTCCATAAGTCCACTGAAATGGATCAATCAGATTGAAAGCAATAGAAATCGAGAGCAGTGAGAACAGAATTTTGCAGACGAACTCTAGACAAATATGCATGGAGAAAATAAGTCATCTCCTATGCTTATTTCTGATTTGTTTCTACTGACTACGCTTCAAGTTCAGTGGACTTCTCTTATGGAATAGACTATAAGCATCTAAAACTACCATGTATGCCAAGCTATTATTAACATGCAAACTCTGCAACTATATGGATGCTACTTGTAATACTGTTCAAACAGAAGGTGAAACATTCAAGTCCATGGGGGTACACTTAAAACCTCTACTAGGAACTGATCAGAGATCCACGAGTCCTATGATTTTCCATTATAATAAATAGTTTGCAGCAGAGTCAATATCAATGCTTCGACATTAAAGGAATGAAGCATTTCAGGGTAACATAAGATTTTAAATTTCCACAAGAAAGGAAAATCACTTTAAAAACACAATAACACATGTGCCTGTATATAACAATCACTTTTGCTTCGTCCCACAGAAATTTACATGGGAAATCTGTGGGTGTAATGACCACCTGTCTACTTGACCAATGGCTGGCATTTTTGATCCCTTAGGTATATAAACCCATACTAAAAAAAACAAAAAAAAACCTCAATAACGGCCACTTACGTAACCAATCAAGTCATGATGTAAGAGCCAATTACATCACTACACTATTCTCTGTAATCTACCAACCAACCACAGTCATGAGACTGGTTCTTTCAGCCTATTAATATTGTTAACTATGTCAGGCAAATGCAAGTGTCTGTCTTTGAGGAAACAAATGTTGCTCTAAACAACTGGATATGTTCGAAATACGTTTTGAAGTCTTAATTTTCACTAGGAAGACGAGAGAGTGCAATCGAAGTCACTTAGATTCTTTTATAAAGAGATAATTATCTCTATTTGTTGATTAGTAATTTTTTTGATTGAAAAGTGCCTCTCATTTACATGCATCTAACTTGATCCGGATCGAGTTTGATAACCTGTCTAACGAAAACACCAGAATCAATGGAATGTCCTGTCTCCGAGCTGTAACTCCATTCTTTATCAAACATTTACACTATTTTTAATATCCTTCATAATACTTTGAAGAAAAAAAAAATACTTTAAATTTTCTCGTATAATTCTTTTATTTGAAGTTCAATAATAGTTTACTTATTTAGAAAGGCTTGCCTCCTTTATACGTGAGTGGGTTCCATTTTTGTTCTGACATCACGGAACTAAGATATCACATTCCTTAGCCGTGACGTTCTAAG
The DNA here is from genome assembly GCA_023313115.1 of Rhysida immarginata. Classification (NCBI taxonomy): domain Eukaryota; kingdom Metazoa; phylum Arthropoda; class Chilopoda; order Scolopendromorpha; family Scolopendridae; genus Rhysida; species Rhysida immarginata. Next base: position 270,065 of record JAHWFO010015202.1, read on the forward strand.
TTGTTTTACGCATGTGTACTACTGTTCGGCTGAACACGATCTGGATCGAGGGTTTACATGCACTGAGGTGGATTGACCTACTTCCCAGGTTTCAAACCACCTCGTTTGACTGGATCGAAGTGCTTACATGCACACTTTTTGCAAGATTGGGTCCATCCAGGTCGACTGTGTGGATGTAAACGCAGTGCATTAGTGATTACAAAAGCTCACCATATGTGTATTAATCTAGAATTAGCATGCATTATTCCCATTGTTGTTTAATAAAACCTATTATATATAACTCTGGAATACTTACTTGAACCATTTTATTATTTATAAAATAATAAAATTTGCTTTATATTCAATTTCCAATAATACAGATTATTTTTTTGTAATTTTTGACTGTAACAATTTAGAAGAAATTTGGTTTTCAATAAAATTTTCTCTATTATTTACACTGTCCAGAATTTCATCAGGAATATCTTCAAAGCTGCACAGAAAAGAATGCACATTGTCAAATTGCTTTCCTTCCGCACATGGTCATCTGCTGTGTACAGGTGGAATTCTAGCTTCTGTACTACTTCAGAGCTAGGATTGGAATGAATCGGTAGTATTAGCGGCTCACCTTTTATAGCGCAGCACTCTTATAAGCGGAGTTTACAAAAAGCAAGACAGTTATTCGGGGAAATGAAAAGTGGCCATTATAAGCGAAGTGTTCTTTTATCCGGAGTTCTTCTTAAATACATTAAAGCGAGATCTTGCCAACATTAGCAGGACTAACTAATTATGACCTGGATTCACAAAAGCCGCATTAGCGACTTATCGACAAGATTTCGTTGTTACAGTGTCTAACAAGGTTTATTGCTATTCACAAAACCTGTCTCAAGCGAAAACGTAGTTACGTAACGACAACTCAGAGCTGTCGTTACAGCGTCATAACAGAATGTTTAAAATGGTGGAAAGGTTACATGACGAAGAAAGGCGTACTATTCTGATGTTTTGATTATCATGACTCAGCATTGATGAAATATCAGTACTCGTACATATTCAATACTGTAGATTTTCTAGGGATGTGATTTTTCAATTGACTGAGAGGCTCACTCGATATATAAATGGAAGAACAAATCGGCAAATTTGCTCAATCGCCCCTCCCCTCCTGGCCAAAAGGTGTTGAGTTTCGAATGAATTTCTTTCTATCAAATGGTTCTTTATCAGCATTTGATATTTTCATAAAAATAATTTCAATTTTTGGGCACTTGATATTTTCTAGAAAGAATTATTTTATTATTTTTTCTCGTAGTCATCAAATGCAATTCTGAATTAGTAAATTGTTACTTTCGCTTTCTATCTTTCTCCATTTTCCTTACTTCCGCTGTAGTCTGGATTCTTATTGGATGTTTTCAAGCAAACTCTGATGTTATTTTCGTACCCTCAAAAATCAGACGACTATTTTCTCGTGGTTACATTTAAGAAGGCTAACGACGCATATTGTGAATTGCATTTAAGACAAATCGTAAAACTAATAAATTTCCCAACTTTTTTACTGCACGATGTGGTTAATAAAGACATTTTTGTGAATCTGGGCCTATATTCGTTAAAGTGAAGTAAATTTTGTATTACAATAGAGGCTCTGGCCAGGACTGAGGAAAAAAATTCGTTAAACTGAGGTTCGACTGTATATGTTAAAAGTGTTTAAATTTTTAATTGTAGATAAACTCCTGAAATGCTTCAAAATGTGTTTTCGCAAAGCTAAAGATAGATTTGAAATTTGGAGGGATAGATCAGGGATGTGCGATACTCTACGAATACTCGATACTGGAACTTTTGAGTATTTGTAAAAAGTACTCGATAGTAGTACTGATATTTTTCTTAAAAGTATCGAGTTACTCATGAGTATTATGAATACTCAACCTAACCAATCTGCAAAACCAAAAAATATTTAAGATGTAAACAAACGGTAGCGTTAATTACTGCAATTTTAGAGAATTTGGAATGAATTAAGAGCCAACATACAGACTCTTATTCCTTACATTAATTCAGACTAAGTTGATAGTTATACAATCAAATTTCACAGTTTCCATATATAAAGTTGAGGATACCATTTTATATCTACTGATTCGGATATTTTAAGCGCAGAAAAATAGGCTGAATTCGAAATTATGTGTTTCGTCTAATATAACTTTTCATATTTCATTATAAAAAAAAGTTCACCCAAGATGACACGAGTTTTAATATTTTTAATTGTTACAAGTTACTACATTTTTATAAAGAATTTTATAACATCTTGTATTTTTGATGAAAAAAGTTTATTGAATTTTAATAACGAATTTTGATAAATTATTTTGTTTAATAAAGATTAATGGTTTTTGATAAAATACTCAATGGAATTGTTTGCATCTTATTCGTTCTCCTGATTACTGAAATAATTAACAAGAAATTAATTTCTCCGAGGAAGGTATAGGTCTATTTATTATCCCTTTTATCCCAATTTTTAAAATCAAAAATCGATTTTCTCGAATGTAGGATTTAGAAAATGAAAATAAACTCTACCTTCTTTGTTTCGCATCTCTTTCGATCGAATGATATATCACATGCAATACGATGCCTTTTGAAAACGTTAATAGTTCTCAAAGAAGACCAGGTTACCAGTACCCCCACTTTTCCGACCCCACCGGTCCAAACTTCATAGTAATGTGGATTTCTTTCCTATTTTTCATTAATAATCTAAACATATGAGATGTGGCATAGAATAAAATCCCTTATTATCCATTCTTAAGTCATTCTTTAATGTAGATATTGCCTAGAGAATCTGTATACCAAATTCACCCCTTTCAATAGGTTTATACCATATCGACCAAATCGTCCCCTTAACTTTCACCCCCGTAATTTTGACCCCACTGAGTCAATCGAAAATACAATAAACTAAATAGTGAAGTAGCACATGCCCATTGTAAGCTACATTCCAAATTTTAACAGTCTATGTCAAAAAAGTGTAGAAAATATTAAAGGGACAGATGGACATAATAAAACCAGTAAATAGTTAAGTAAATTCTACTTAAAAAACAAATTTGAGTTATTTCTTTATTTTTCTTTTTTGAAATTATTTTTCATTATTGTTTTTATTTTGGAGTTGAAATTTATTTTTTTATTTTTTATTATTTTAATAGTGCCATTTCCCCCCTAGTTTTCTATTTGTTCTTTCTCCTGTGCCAGTTTACCGAAATCATAGCGAATAGAATAGATAAGTGTGATCACTCTCGCATTAAGCAATGCTAAAAATCACGCGAGCGGCAGATGTACAAAATAACAGCGCTGCTCTCGATTTCGACCAACTTCGTGGCGTTCTTTTGCTGGCTGCAAATGGAAATTTCACGTTTCGTGTTCAGTTTCTGTCGTATATTTTATTGTTTCACTATTTATAAGTGATGAGCTTGTTATAATGTGTTAATAGTGTAATTTGCATATTGTTTATTACGTTTAAAACAGTCTTTTTACTCGTATTTTAAAAAATTTACTCGTGCACGTACCTTATGACAGAAGATCGGCCTGCTTCATTCCTTTGCTGGTTAGCAAATGTCCGACTATCGCGGTCGTTGTAAAGATTACTAGAATTAGGCCCTTTTAGAGTTGGAACAGATTCGAGTTTCAATGAATTTCGTTTTAATTTTCAATGAATTTAAAACTGCAGGATTATAGAAAAATCAAGACGCTTCGAAATGAACTGATCACACGATGCTGTTCGCATTCGGATACAAAGTCTTTGCTGGCTAAAGGTGATCCGCTGCTTCTTAATCGATTCTGATTGTAGAAATATATGAAACGTGAAGTTTCTATCGGATTTCTTATTTACACATCCAAAGAGTGAACAAGTTAAAGGCATTTTGATAGTAAAATGGCAAGCAAACTCTTGCGTTATGTAGAATTGAAACTAGGCTAGAATCGAAACTAAGCTAGAAATGACTTCTTGTTCCGCTGGTTCTCCTGAGGGGACGAGAGGGACAATTTTTGAATTGTTCAATCTATCGAGGTGTTTTTCTTAATAAAATATTAGGATAAATCAAAAATTTTTGAATGATATATTACTCTGAATGAAAAAAAAAAAAAAATTAAACTTTTCGAATTTTTTCCATGGAGTTTACCTTTAAGAAACAGTAAATAAACAGTAAGAATAAAAAAATAATTCGTTTGAAAATTACAGTAATTTTTGGGGTATAATACGCACCCCCTTCTCCACTTTGACCCTCCCTCCCGACCCCCCCCCCTCCAAAATATATATGTATATTTTTAAATCGTATCTTCATTGCGTTTATTATTTATTTATTTATTTATTTATTGCAAGCAACAGGCTAGAAATGCCCAATGACAGCTTACAGGAAAACAAATATAAGAACAAACAACAATTGAAAACATCAAAAATCAAATATAAGAACAAAAATTGAAACATCAGAATTAATTATCAGAATATTAAATAATATTTACATTTTATAATAAGTAGTATTGATTTTTTTTAACTTCTATTTTTTTTTCCCCTGCGTATTATACCCCAAAAATTACGGTAATTTTTAAAACTACTGTTAACGTTTCATCCTTTTCCTTGTAGGCAAATACTAAAAAACTGCGACTAGCTGGTCGAAAATGCATGCAGTGACATCTTGCGGATGCGCCAGAAAACTACGCAAGTAATCACACTATTCTATTCGTTATGCCGAAATGGAAAACTAACCGTTCACTAGTTTACGCGGAAACCGCAATTATCATAGTTTGTCGATTATAAACGATACTGAAACTTTCCTCATCCACTTATCCACTTCATCTTTCTCATTCACTTTGTAATGACCTACGTGCAGGATTGCGTTGTGCGTTTCTTACCTGCAATATTACCCGAGTCCAGCACGAGATGCGTACCTTATATATATAAAAAAAAAACTACTGACTCTGTGCCAGTTGCTCTCTCGGCGTTGATCATATAGTGGGTTATGTTTTACACTCTTATCGCTGCTGCTTATTCTATCTTTTCTAGAATACTCAGCTCTTCTTAGTTAATCTGCTATAATTCAATTACTTAATTACTATCCCTGGTGGCTCTCGCTCATTTTTGCATAATATACTGACCTCTAACATTAACTCTTATCACAAACACAATAATAAAAAAAAAATGGGATTGTTGTATCACAGACTATATATGCATATTAACCTTGAGTGGGTATGTACCTATTTCTTACAGGTGAGGGTTCTTAACAGCACCGTTCACCTTACGTTAAATCGAAGCTGAGCTACTGCCCCTCATGTATCGAACACAGAGGAAGAAATGCACTCATTCCTATCTTCATTATCTAATAGCAATAGTCGGTGCTACAGGGCATAAAACAAGCAAAATAAATGACCTTAGGTTCTTAATTTGAACTAGAACATACCATTATAATGAACACACAGTATACACAGTGATCTATTCCCTCATACCTCCCCATTTATTCAAAATAGATGTCGTAACCTAAATTAACCATTAATAGCCCAGTCAAGAAACATATAAGGGGTTCTCCCTCTTAATACCTTCCCGCTTCTGACTTATTAAAGTATTCTACACCCTCTAATTCTACTAGCAAAATGACGCACTCAGATACGTGTATAATTATGAATGCAATGGAATATTTATTAAAACAAAATTTATAACTCAAATACATTAATCAGAAAACAAATTTATGCCTAGGACTTAACTCATCTGTTCGAAACTCTATTTAACTTAATTTCAATGTCTAAAGAACATAACTTATAATAAAAAAAAAAAAATGGGAACAATTTAACTATACTTCATTTACAAATCAATCACATTAAACTGTCTAATCATCACTTTAACCAAGTTCCTTTTCAGTTCTTTCGCTTCCAACGCACTTTACTATAATGCTTAATTCTCTCAACAACACCTTACTATCTAGATCTATTACATCTTTCTTTAACCTTCGGAGATATATTGCAACTCAAAATTTACGCGTGGGCCCATACGTGATAATGAAAACTTTCACTTATCTGACACTTCACTACTTTCTTAGGTGGGACGGTGATCTCCACTCGCTAACTCCATCGATGATCGATATCACTCTGCTCGGCTCCACGTGCTTTTGCCCGACATCTGATCGGCTCCGCTCCGCTGAGGTTGTCGCATTCCTTCGCATCTCACGCCGTGCTGCATGCACTTCCGCTCGGCGAGACGCTCCTCTGGAGTCGTACATTAGGATTGTGGTTCTCCTCTCGCTGCGTCGAAGCTCGTCACAAAATTTTCGGGCTGGTCGTAGTTTAGCTTCATGTTAGCTAACTGTCAGCATTTTGCACCGTTGGAAATTTTACGTCTGATCACTACGAAGTTCCTTGCGATAATCTCAATTTTCATTTCCTTCTCTCTCCGCTACCGTGAATCCCTTGACCTTGATTTCTATTGTTCCTCTCTGTTCGTTCCAAGAATTGCGTTCCGGCGTTGTCGGTTGCCCTGGCAACGCCTTTCACACCCTTCTCCTCTTTGTCTCCACAAGTTCACACTTAATCCCTGATTTAATTCTTTCATTAGGCCTAGCCTGCTATCGATCTCCATATTTGATCGGTTTCTTATATATAAAATTCCTTATTTCTCTACTTAATAAAATTACGATTATGACTGAATTGCCAAACTGTAAAATTGCTTTATATTGTGTCTTACTCCTATATTTGTATTACACTATTACATTATACTCATAACACAATTTACTCTTCTTTCTGAGTGTGTCTTTTTGCTTTCTTTCTGTTCGATCTCCTATTAATTAGATCTTCCTTATTCTATCACATCTGTTTTACTTTTCCATCACTTATCTTTCTTCCCTCGGCTAGGAATGGTTTTCTTTCCTACTAACCATATTATTCCCTTTTTATCGTTACCCTTACTAACATTACATTTATTTTCCACTGCTGTGTGTTCACTGTTGTTTGTTTTTAAACTAACACAAACATGTGAGCTACAGCTTTCATGTTTGTAGTGACGGGACGTGTGGAATATCAATTACGATATTACGCACGTGTCGTCACAACTTCATCAGTCTCGATAAAGATTAGTTATTTCGATAAAGATAAGTTTAACAACCAGATTCAAAAAATACTCGATACTGTCATCCGATACTCATAGAAATACTCGATACTTTTTGATATTGCAACTTGCTCGATATTGTAAGTATCGATACCTTAAAGTACTCGATACTATCGGCATCGGTAACAGCACATCACTAGAGCATATGTTGAAAATGTTCATAAAATTTTTAATGAGACTGTAAATCTATTTGTTTTGGGATCATAATTGAATAATACACATAAAACTATGTTAATTTAAAAAAAAAAATTGTTGAAATAGATAGTTAATTCTGAGGCACCCTGCAGGAGTTATCCGCTGCATTGCTAATAAAATTAATGACAAAATTAAAAATTTATACACTTTCAACATATATTTAACATGATAAACATAAATAAAAGTGAGTTTTTTAAAAATTGTCCGATTTCGCTTAAACAGATACTGACACACTGATATGGGTTTTAAATGTTCATTTAAAAAAATAAAAAATAAAGGAAGAAGGAAAGAAGGAAAAAGAAAAGCTCTATGAATGGCCCTTTCAAGTGTGCTGCCCCCCTGAACAAAATTTTAAATTGATGCTATCGTTCACTGCTTAAGAATGCGACGAAGAATCAAAACTCAATAAGAGATTGTCAAGATAGCTTCCTGTATACGTGTTATCATTCACCAAGAGTATTTCGCTGACGGAATAACTTCAATGCTAGCCAGGGTGGCTTCAATTACTTTCGTCGATTATAAGCATACAATTGCTGACGTTTCTCATTACGCTACACATATTAATTAACACATTTAAAGCGAAATTTAAAGTTTAACACATAAGAGCGAGACAAGATAAAATACCGTGTACAATATAAAAATATCGAAACCAATACTTTTCAAATAAGTTAATGTGTAATATTAACTAAAATAAAGTCGAATGATGATGACAATTCAATAAACATTGAAAAAATGAGAAATAAATAAATCGTGTTAAGATATTTCTTAATGAGGTATACGTAGCGAGTATGAATCACGGAATGATCAAAAATTGATCAAAAATTCAAATAAAGTGCTATGGCTTTTTATTTTGTATGTTAACACCCCGAATACAAAAACATCCTTTTTGCAGAAGTAAATCAAATACTAGCTTATACTAAATGACTTAAACTAACTTTCTTACGGGCAGCAGCCAACCTTTCCGATCGACTTGCATCCGCCATGTTTACAACTGGACACACGAATTCCGCAGCAGCTGACGCTATAAATATTGACTTTTTAACTAAAATCACCTGTTATAAATGCCTTTCTAGTTCGATTTTAAATAGTATTTTTTTTTCAATGACTATCGTTAAAAATTCATTTCAATTAAGAGGAAATGTGTGATTAATAGCAGTACTGAAGAAAATTTAAAAATTTTGCTCAGCTTGGGGACCACAATTCCGAAGCATTGCGCGGAATCTTGAATTGAATGCTGACCATGAAAAGTTTCTACGAAGTTCTTTGCGATCAACAATTGGAATCGACGTTTCCGGTTATTTAACAAGTTTTTACGGCTTGTTTGCATATATTCTCAATAAACTATTTGGTATGAAATGCAAATATTGTGCTTACTTTCATCTCGTATCCCCCTGGTTTTACATAATAGTTTACACCCTCATATACACGGTGTTTACTTACCAAAAGGGCAGATTTTTTGGGTTATTTTAAGAATCTTTTGTCCTTTAATGATTTTCGGAATGCCGCTTTGTTTCGAAGATACAGGGTGATTAAGCTATTTTATTATCTAATCTAAAAGAGCGAAATATGTACACACTCACTCATTCATTCATTAATTGATCATCAAATCTCCAGAACTGTGAAGCCTACAAACTTGAAATTTGGCAGCTAGGTGCTCGCTAAGAAAGGATTTTATTTTTGCTTTCTTCCTTTCCATTGTGGTTTATTTTTAAAACTCAATTTACTGGAGCTGAATGGGATATTTGCCAGCCTTAAAAAAAATGTGACGTCATTGTTTGGTTTGTTTAATGAAGGCTTTTGCGATTGTTCCATGAAGCAGCATCAACAATGACTGCAAGACTTTATCGTGGGAATAGGATTTCCTTTATTATCTATATCTATATATACAGGGTGATTCTGAAAAAGTGTGCATAACTGTAAGCAGTAACAGAGGTGACCAGAATGAACATTTTCTTTTAATCCAAAATGGGTCCGAATTTGAACACCAAGTGAGATATGAACAGAAATAAAAATGCTGCCACCAAGTTCAACAAATTAATAACTCGGGTTCTGCAACACCTAGAATTATGAATTTTGGAGGAATAATAGGGTACATAAAACTGTGTATACCGTTAAAATTTGATTGTATTCCAACGAGTAGTTTCCGAGTTACCCATTCAAAATAGTAACAGTGCTCACATGCCAGTACTAACCAGCACGTGTTACGGTGTTGAGTTCGTAACTTGGAAACTACTCGTTGGCATTCGATCCAACTTTAACGGTACACACAGTTTTACGTACCCTATTATTCCTCCACAATTCATTATTCTAGGCGTTGCAGAACCTGAGTTATTAACTTGTTGAACTTGGTGGTGGCATTTTTATTTTTGTTCATATCTCAGTTAGCGATCAAATTCGGACCCACATTGTATTAAAAGTAAATGTTCATTCTGGTCATCTGTCATTGTTTGCAGTTATACACACTTTTTTCAAAATCACCCTGTATAAACGAAAGTTTTTTTCTTTGTTTGTCCCGTATGCCTTCCTATACCATTCATCCAATTGTGATGAAACTTTGCACACTTGATCTTCAAAGCAAGAAGGTCACTGTCTACCCGAGACTTCGAAAAAATAATAATTATTGATAATAATCGATATTCAGATGGCAGCACATAGTAATAGGAGGCATCTCGTCAACAATATGCACGAACCAACAATGTAAGGCAAAGTTTGTGCCAATAATCAGGTGTTTGTGCTTTCATGTGGCGTCAATATACAGGGTGATTCAAATCGTGTGTAAAACAATTTAAGGGGGTATTATAAAGGTCAGGGTAAACATAAAAAGTCCTATGAACATGGGTCCGAATTTGAACAATAACTGAGATATGAACAGAAATAAAAATGCTGCCAGCAAGATCAACAAGTTAATAAATCAGATTCTGTAAAGTCTAGATTAATGAAATTTGAAGGAATAACAGGGCACATAAAACTGTGTATACCGTTAAAATTTGATGGAATTCCAACAAGAAGTTTCCGAGTTAATCATTCAACATCATAACACGTGTTCGCTTGTGAGTACTAACCAGCACTTGTTACAATTTTGACTGTGTAACTCAGAAACTTCTCGTTGGAATTCGATTAAATTTTAACGGTATACACAGTCTTATGTACCCAGTTATTCCTCCAAATATCATTAATCTAGGCTTTACAGAACCTGAGTTATTGTTGATCTTGTTGGCGGCATTTTTATTTCTGTTCATATCTCAGTTATCGTTCAAATTCGGAGCCATGTTCATAGGACTTTTTGTGTTTACCTTGACCTCTATAATACCCCCTTAAATTGTTTTACACACGATTTGAATCACCCTGTATATATGAAGTTGTTTCAACAAATGAGTATATAGATATCACAAGCATTTTCTTTTCTTTTTCGAAGTTAATTTGTAATACTCATCACAAAGCATTATTTTCGCTGTCAAATCAGTTATGTCACCCAAACGACAAGCGATTGGTTGATCTACACCTCAAGCACAAAAATAAAAAGGCATTACGAGCAACAGGAAACAAGACTAGAAACCATTCAAGTATGCACTGCTCAAGTCCGTTTATCTGAAACTGACGAGCAATGGGAAGCAAGAGCGGAAACTGCTCGAGTAAGCAGTGCTCAAGCCTGTAAGCCTGAAACAGTCGGATGTTTGTGCTTTTATGTTGAGTCAACATGTGCTGATGAAATTAAATAAGTTTGTCATGAGTGAAATAGAACTAAAGCCACAGCCAGGGGTGAAGAAACATCATATCAGACTATTCTTTCATTTTCATTCTATTTCCTTCCACTTTCAAAACTACGAGGGTTGGGGCATAAGTCATGGCAACTTTTTTTTCTTGTGGATATGTGAACGGATCACAAACGTATATGTGTCGTGTGGAAGTTCTGCAGGCATAGTGTGTATGCAGAACAACAGATGGCTCTGTGATAGCTGCTAGTAGCGCAGCGAGGGCTGTGAAATCAGTCGGTTGGTGAGTGTCGTGCGAGATTGAAGTAACCCGTGTTGAGCAGCGCGCTTACATCAAAATAGCCGTTCTCCGAGGGAGAAATGCGATGGAATGTCACAGTGAATTAGTGGAAGCCCTTGGGAATAATGCCCTACCATACCATATAGTAGCACGGTGGGTAGGAAAGTTTCAGCAAGGACGTGTGTCAACCAGTGATGAGCAACGTTCGGGCTGATGGTATTCAGCGCCTGAGGCTGATGGTATTCAGCACCTCCCACATCGTTGGCAGCGTGTGGTGACAGTAGCGGGGGACTACTTTGAGGGTCTTTAGGCCCAGGTTTGTCATGTCAACTTTATGTGTACTGTGTTGTCATTCTTTTGCACCGTGAAGGCCATATTGCCCTGTATACTACTGTAATAAATTAGTGTGTTACGATATTTCAGTGCTATTCATTGTCCACACATGTAGTTAACACCTTATCCTTTCGTCTGTATATGTCACATTTTCCAACCGGACTGGTATCTTCAAGGAAAAAAATAGTTGCCAACCCTCGTATATACATTATTCTCCATTTTTTTTTCTCCGGCATTGCGTCAAACCCACTCTGCTATACACAACATTCCAACACGAACGAAGTCGAGTAGAACTGCTAAAGGGCCATAGTTGGAGAGGTCATCCATTGGGAGCATTTTAAAAGAATTATTTTCGATTCTTCAATTTGAATTGATACTATATTAATTCTAAGCCTTTTTCATGTGTTTATCTTTTCTGTATGTTCACTTTCAGATATTGCAAAATTTCATCAAAAAAGAGCCCGAGCAACGCTGGGTGTATCAGCTAATGCATAAATATAAAAAAAAAAAACTACATTTTTCTCCGAGCTAAACCAGCACCTCCTGGAAAGAAAGCCTGTGTACTGAAAATTCATACATGATCATAAGAAGTCATAATTTAGGACTTACTATTGGTAGAAATGCGATTAACAATGCCTTTTATGATGTAACAATATATGAATTTTCAGTGCAGGCTTTCTTTTTAGGAGAGAAAGAGTTGCTATACCATTCTGGCTTCTGCTTTCAGTTTCCAACGCAATGAGTTGGCTGGCTACTCTAGTATTACATGTAAAGCTTCTTAATCTACAATAACTTCTGAAAATGACTACCACCAACTAGGATGCATGAATTCAATCTTCTCCTATAGATTACCGAACTCTTTCAAAAACATCAGGGTTGTTTCTTATTACACCACACCCATCAACTATCCAATTTCTCAATTCATCTATGTTTTCCACTAATGACTTAAAATGGTCCCACAGAAAAAATAATCTAATTGATTTAAGCCCGAGGATTGAGCAGGCCATAAGTGAGGTCCACCTCGACCAATCCAGTGTCTTGATATGTTGCATTTAAAACCTCACGAGAAACCATATGAAAAACCTTTATTTCTTTGTATCTTTGAAATAAAACATCATTCCCAAAATCGTCAAAGGATAAAAGATTTTTAACATAACTCAAAGAATCACCCTTTGAATTTTTGCCTTATGTTTAGTAAATACCCTGTATAAATAAAGTAACCATTGATGATTTGGCCTATTCTGATATCCACATTTACTGAAATGCTGCTCTTCTATTTCCTCTTGATTTAATAAGCAAGTGCCCAGTTATTCTTGCATTTAATGAAAATGGTGACATAACTTTTTTTAGTTGTTTATTATTATTATTGGAAATTGTTATCTCAGTGCTCCTAATCAAAATGTACATGCTTCAAGAATACAAAAACTAGAGGATACATAGAGCTATATGTTGATTAACTTAACAGCATGTCTATATGGATTACTTACTCACAATGCAAACAGCTATTTAATATTTGATGTTATGTGTAAGCATTTTAAGCAAATCATTTTATCGATCATTATGACCAGCCATATCATTGTCTAAAGAACAGGGTGAACATAAAAACACTCTTTGGTTTCAGTAATAATAAACATAATAAGCTGCAGGGTGGGATTTTGCACCTTTTTGGGGGGGCAAAAGTTATGGTAAATTGTTAAATTTCGATTTTGTAAATTGTATAAATGCAGGCTTATTTACCAAAGAGGATCACTGTCACAATACATAACACCCAGTTACAAAATCAAAACTTAATGAAATATTCTTACACATTGGTGGCAACAGTTGCATCAAGTCGTAAGGTTCCATGTGATATTGGTTGGTTTCATTAAAGGCCAACTCTTCTGCGCGTTGCAGACTTATTGTTCTAATAATAATAGACTCAATAATCAATACAGTGGTATCTTGGTTAACAATGGCCTTAGATAATGACGTACTTGTTTAATGACTAGTGACTGTAAGAAAAATAATGTCTAAGTTAACAATGCTTGATTATGTGCTTAATTTGGTTGATGCGTTTCTGTAAGACATATTTTGTCCTGTATGACAGCAAAGCTCTATCTGATCTTGCACTCGGCCACGTGTGGGAGGACATTGTTGAATAGAGAACAGCCATGTGGTATAGTGGAAAACTCAAATGTGTTTGACACATCAGAACCAACTGTTTTTGTTTTTCAGTGATTGTGTCTTTCCTTGTAGTGTACTGTTTTATTTTATGTGGTTATAAATGCGGTTTATGATGAAAATGAGTATTTCAGCAGCTATATGAAATATGGCGGCTTTGCAATACATTATTGATGATATTTATTTTACAACTAGTTTCGCCATCCTTTCCTGGCTTCGTCAAGGTGATGGAACGAATAGCTGCTAAATATTTTGAAAATGAATAACAGTATTTAACAATATGAATGGTTTACAATGAACAGTGAAGTACCGATTGTTGAGATAAAAGTTAACTATAAGACGCTGTGAACAAAATAAATGAATAAATGGTAAAGAGGATGAATAAAAACAAATTAATAATTACAATTTAGATATTGTTTTATAAAACATAAATAATTATAAAATTAAATAAGTTATAAGTTATAAAAAATCAAATAAAAAGCATAAAATTTGGAATATCTCGAAATTAGTTTGTATGTTTAAAAGTTTTTGGGGGTTCAAAGGAAGAGCTTTGAAGATTTCGAGGACACTAATTTTGAAGGGATCTTTGGCATTATGGATCTTATGGTATTATGTGTGGCTGAGATAGCGATGGCGTGAAAGCCACCATAGATAAGATACACTTCCAAACAGGTGTTTACGCACGCATTATTAAATAAAAAGTATGAAAAGTCCCGGTAAGTGATGTATTAAGTTGTAAAATATGAAGAGTAGATAATTTTAATCGTGTAAATGATAAAACATAATTATATTTAAAAAAAATTCTAGAAACTACTATTACTTCCGCACATGCACATGGCCTTCTCGCTGCCTGTACTTGTTTCTTCATTGCAAGGTTAACATGTCCCGAACTATAGATTAACAGTCATTTATTTTCGGTCGGGTTAAATGAGTGACATTGAAAATGCGAGAAATTAATACATAGAATCAGAGCAAGTGTTTAAAATGACTTCACCAACATGCAAAGCATTGCTGAGCTCGTTGGATCGAGGAATATCTCTCATGCTCCGAAAGTCTCTGCATGCTGCTAATTCTCTGTTGAAGATCCCCTTTCATAAAAATCCATAGGGTTGAGATTGGGAGATACAAAGGTCCTCCCAGGATATGTTGTGTTTAAAAACTTGCGTGCTACAAGACTAAAGTAGGCTGGTACTCTGCCATGCAAGAAAATGAAGGATAAAATAAGAATAGCTAAGGTAAAAGTACAAAACTCTCGGTTGACAAAATGTTAAACTAATGCCATGCGACTATAATTCTTCAAGGAATAATTCAAGGAATTAAGTATGTAACTTTATATAAACTTTTTTCTTATTTTTAGTTTAGAAACTGAGGTTTGCAGTGTTGCATGTTGATGGAAACAAAAAGGCACGACACCCTGCCCTGCCGTTTGTCAGCATTCCCTGCTCTTTTCTTTTTATTTATGTAAAGTATCCATTACGTACCCTATCAAATGATTTCATAGAAGTCCATAAAGGCAGTTTGTAACAGCAGGGCTGCTTAGTGTCCACGTTAGCTCATTGGTTAGAGTGGTGACCACGATACTTGTGATCCTTTTTTAATAACAAAATTATAAATTATTGGAGTGTTATTTTCAGTCTATTAACTTATTTATTAACAATTTTTTATGTTTCAAATAATGGTAAGTGCAATATTTTTCAATAATTCTATTTATTTTTAACTATATTTTCAGGTATATCTCATCAAAGTGATAGGCAAATAAATGGCCTTTATTATGAACATAAACGTTATATTACAGCAAATGAGTTAAATGTTCTTCATGTTTTTCATATAAGAACCATGAGCATTGTCTGAAGGTTGACAAATATAGAATGGCAAATTCTGAAGTTTTAAATACATTTGCCCATTTAAGTGGGGCTAAAAAACAATTAAAAGAAACTGTGACTCCTCATAAGATAGCACTGATGGTGATGACTAAAGAGCATTGTGCTGTAGTTGGTCAGTTTCGTAGTGGAAGAGAAGTCCCGTCAAAAGATGATGCTCCTGAGTATTCAAAAAAGCAGATGAGAAATTTTGCTCTTAATTTATTGCATTTTATTCAGGTAAGAGGAAATTGGTTTTGATACTCTATTCCAAATTGTTTCTTTGTTAAATAGAGCATGTTTATTCGTAATACATATTCAACAAATTGTTTAACTGAACTTCATTTTAATTTTAGTTCATTAAATATATAAGAATCAACTCACAGTTGCAGAATATACACAATTATAACTTTGATGTTTTATATGTAACGATAATAACCAAAAGCTTTCTAGTGTTTATTAGAAATATTGGGCTGGGTATATGTATTTAGTTTGAGTTGACAGCTGGTGGTGGATGCGAGGTGGAGTACCCATGGAGCAAATAACCCGATCGAGGTGGTTCCATACATGCTTGATTGAGTTGTGTCTGGGGAATTTGGAGGCCAGGGAAGTCTCCCCAAGTCTTTCTCACGTTCTTCTAACTACTCGCTTATAATTCTATCATATGTATGGTTATAAAACAACGTGAGGTGTCTAGAGCCCTCTAGCGAGTAAAGTAATGGACAAAATAACCAAATTTGATGGGCATACATAGTGAACCATGGAATTTCGATTTCTAAAATAATAAAAATTAGTACCAAAAGTCGTCACTAATAAAATTTTGGCGCTGTTTACAGAATAAAATGCATTAATTTGCAAAAAAGCGTCCCATGTAGCGATCTTGAGTATAAAAGAAAAGTCTGGGAGAATTCTCATCATTCTGAGGCCAACTGCCTTTTTGATGGCTCTTACCTTACGGTACCATGCTTTGTTAGTCAAGCTGTATTATCAGCAGTACGAGAATGCCAGTGCTGCCCTTCGTGAGTTTGGGCGGTTAAAGAAGTTGCGAAAAAGACTGAAGAGCATAACAAACTTACAAAACATGATTCAACGATTTGAAACTACCGGAACTCTAGCACAGAAATTCAGTAATAATAATAATAATAATAATAATAATAATAATTAATAATAATAATAATAAACTACTATCAAAATTTTCAAGACTACATGTGCCAAAAATTTATTGTACACAAAGCGATCAGTCAGCAAGTTGAAGAAGTTGCAACTGCAGTTGTCGAACAGGAGATCGTGAATGTGCAGAGTATCAGCAATGCTCTCGCAGTATCTGGGCACATGCACATCCCATACTCAACAGTGCGGAAGATCCTGCATCAGATGCTGAAGTTTTACCCGTATAAAATCTCTTCTATTCAAGAATTGCTCCCTGGCGATGCGGCCACCCGATTGGATTTTTCATTGAGATTCTTAGCACGCATGCAAGTTGATGGTATGTGACCGTGGCAGATTTTATGAGACGACGAAGCACACTTTCATTTGAGTGGTGGTATTAACACACACAACTGCCGCATTTGGGCTGTGAATAATCCACACGCTTGTATGCAGGAGCCTCTCCACTCGCCAAAAGTTACAGTGTGGTGTAGCTTTACAGCATCTTTTATCATCGGTCCTTACTTTTATGAGGAAAATCGTTCAAGTGGGCCAGTGACCTGTACCATTACTGCTGACAGGCATGCCGATATGTTACAGAACTTCGTGGTTCCACAACTGCAGCAACGAGGATGTCTCGATTCAACCTTAAGGTACGGCGTGTGTTATGGCAATATTTCTCGGACAGCACAGTCATTAGTCATGCGTTATCTACGGTATGGCCACCGAGGTCGCCCGATCTCAATTCTTGTGATTTTTGGTTGTGAGGATTTCTTAAAGGTGTTGTATATCAAGGACATGTCCCTGATATTGCAACATTGTAAGATCGAATAATGTTACAGGTGAGACATGTTGCGAGGCACCGTGGAAAATGTCGTGCATCGTATGAACTTCTTGGAACATCATGATGGTGGTCATATTAAACCTCAGTTGTAAGTTAAAATCATTTGTTGTTAATAAAATTGATGTGTGCTGTGTTGTTTGGCATTTAATCATTCAGTATTCACACTAATACACTTTTGCAGTGCCAAAATTTTATTGGTGGCGACTTTTGATACTAATTTTAATTTTTTAGAAATCGAAATCCCGTGGTCCACTATGTACGCCCATCAAATTTGGTTATGTTTCATCCAATATTTTACTCGCTAGAGGAGTCTGGATACCTCACGTTATTTTATAATCACCCTGTATATACTCATCCAATCTGCTGATGACATTTCATTTATTGCATCATTTATTTTTAGTGCCTTCTTTGATTGGTTATTTAGTGCTGACATCACAAATAGGAGGTTATCACATTAATGTAACTCGATTGTTTATAATTAAGAATTTTCGCAATACCCTTACTTGTACAATATCTCCCAAGTTAATTATATCCACAAATCCCAGTAATCTTATTTAAATTTTTAGCATTAACTCTTAAATTCAAAAGTCAAATTATGAAGTCATAAATTATCTTTTTTGTTTTTGGAAATTGATTTTAATTGCTTGGATTATCTTTTTATTAATAATATATCTTTAAATAAAAATGTCTGTTACATTTCTTCAATTTGTAATGCTAGTACTGTACTTAGATATTTTTCTTCATCATCATTTCTATTTTAATGAAATTATGCTTGTATAAATCCTCTGAATTTTTTTTGCTAGATTCCAGATGTAGAATTAAAAGAATTAGCAACCCGTATTAAAGAAACCATGACACCTAAGTTTTATGAAAGATTTTATGAAAAGTAACATTTTTTACTATTATTGGATCATCTAATACAGTGCTATCCAGATTTTGTTTTTTATTTTTTTATTTATTTAGTGAACAAATAGTTATAGATTGTAAATAAAACATTTAATTGTCAATTCCAATTATGATCTTTTTAATTTCATACTCTAATTTCCACAGAGGCAGTAAATTCTGCACTGTTCAAAGAATAACCAAACTTTTTTTTTTTTCCTTTAATTTTTATTTTATTTAATATACAGCTTATTGGTCTTTGTCTTCTTCAAAGTACTCCTCTCCTCTATTTGCACACTTGTTTCAGCAGTGTCCCTACTTTACCACGCAGTTCTGGATAGCTTCTTTTGGAATATCCTTCAATGCCAGTGACGGATTTTTCTTAATGCAGGGCTCGACAAATTCCAAAAATCTGAATAGACAGTTGGCTACCACTGCAATTTTCATGGTAGCCAACCGAAAAGTGATATTTATGTGTCAGTATAATCATGTATATTCTTAAAAGATTTATTTACGAGTTTAGGAAATTTAAAAATGACAAGCAACAAAGAGTGAAGAATTAATTCACTAAAAATCTTAAATACGAGGGTGGGCTGAAAAGTAATGCCTCCATGGCTGTAACTTTTTTATTTTTTAACCGATTTTCAAAATTCTTTTTGTATCTGATACTTACATTTCTCCTCTATGTAATGCACTATTCACTTTTCGACATAGTCCCCATCCCTTTCCA